>JAXQJB010000033.1:0-15385 GCA_037042205.1 Schizothecium sp. R5324 | reverse complement strand
AAAAAGGACTATTCCAAATTCCCCGTTTCAGACATACACCCCCCCCCCCCCTTCCCAGAGGTGCTGAATGACACAGTTCTGCCGTATGCTGCGGCTTATTGGGGGCTGATACTCGCTATATCATGGGGGGGCGGACCGTTGGGTATTGGGCAGAGATCTGCTTAGCTGCGCTCAGGCTTACATTGTTTGTCGACTCTTGCTGAGAAAACTAGGAGAATGTGTGTGGTGAGAACTGGAGATACAGTAGATGCCTGCCGGGTCGAATTGCGGAGCGAAGGGTTGGGTGTAACCACAGGGCGACAGATTGGCAGAGGCAGGGAGCTAGTAGTGTAATGGTGAAGACTGGTAAAGACTTGAAGGTCCAAGCTGACAGCCATGGTGGTCATCTCATAGATCGCGGCGCAGCGGACAAGGAAGACGCCACCTCGCTGGCTCCCGTGTTCTGGTGTGTTCGGGTTTTGGGTTCTGCGCCGCACGCTTGTGTCTCCCACGGCCGCGTGCGCTCCTCCGATTTTCCACTTGTGCCTCACGGCTGCAGCTTGGCCTGGATTACTTCCGCTATGGGTACGGTGTTATACGGTAAAGGCGGGGGACGAGAGTGTTGCACAGCACTTGCTCAAAAGGGCGGACTCGGGTGATGACAGAGCACGCAGATAAGATGCGATGAGACGGTCTTCCGAGAGGGGGTAATGCGAGGAAGAGGCACATAACCCGCCAAAACACTCCAGGCACCACCAGCCCGAGCCGCTCGGACGCAAGAAGACCGGCCAAAGAAACGGTGAACACTTCGAAAAAAGCAGAGCTAAAAAAGGAGGTGGGTGACAGAACCAAGCAGCCCCGCGGCGCTTCGCGGTTAGCTTCGTTACACAAGGCCAAGATTTTCGAACTGGCGCATGTCCATCCCATCATGGCGCTGAGGAAACTGCTTCAGAAAAGCCACTGGTAACAGTTTTTGCGCGATTCAAAGCAAATACGGCGTCGCAATGCTGTTGAGGTCATCCCCGCCATGACGCTGCCATGCGAGTGAGCAGACATAACAATAGCCGTGCTGACCGCAGGAAAAACGGCGGCTGGACTGCCGGAAGGGGCACCAGCCCGTTCACCCTGCGATGAGGGCACTGCACTTTGGTTTGGACCGGGTGTTTCGGACTCAACGCTGACGCCGATGTTCCAGCCAGATGCTGACCACATAGCAGTGTACGGTACCCATGCTATGATCGCATTCAACGAAAAAAAAACGGGAATGGAACCCAGAAGTACATGGCTCGCTCTCCAAGAGCGAATCGCCGTAAAACACCGCGCCAACGTAATTAGTGCTCGTGGCATCGAAGCGCACGAATAGTCCTCTGCACGTCCGCCTTGGAACACGAAAGAGCAGAAAACCATTACCAGACACTGTCCGATGGCCAGAAAACAGGTGGCTTGCACGCTTGTCTAGATGGCGCCACTTCGCATGTCTGAAGGCGGATGGTTGGCGGCACAGTTGGATGGATTAACTATGCAGAGTCCAGCGTGGTGATTGGACCCAGATCAAGAACGAGAGCAACCGCGCCGCACAACAAGCGTCCAGCCAATGTGCGGAGCAACGGATACCGGGGTTCATGAAACCTACCTCCCCTCTGGCGGGTCTTGTTGGCTGCAAAACCTGATCCTTCGTAGGCACTCGTGGATTGAAGTCGACGAGCACAAGAGAGATTTTGCGCGCCTCGACGGAGTGCGCCGGGGGTAACCCATACGTTGCGGCTCCAGGGTACGGGTACACGGGTACGGGACTCGGGCTTGCGGTCTTGTCTTGTTTCTTCCACGCAGGCCAGATACCCCCTGCCAAATGCAAGCCTTGACGGCATACCTATTACCGTGGAGCTGGTAACAGCGAGCCAAGAAGGGCTCCCACCTCCGGAATCGCGATCTCGTCAGAGTAATGGGAAAGACGGCCTTTGTGTTCTGGTGAGATCAAAGGGGCTTGACGTGGTGGCTGCCGCGCTGCATGGTAAACCGAGAGTGGGTTAGAGTGACTGGACCAGCAGCCATGCCGTCTGGCAGGGAGATTTTGTGTAACCCGGAAAGGAGGCAATCGGCAGACCGACCCCAGCCCGGTCTTGCCAGCCCAGACCAGGGAGTCAGTTCCCACGCTCATTCTCCTCTGTCTTCTCGCTGGGAAAGGTCGCCTTTCCGAGAGCTAAACGCCACAAACTGCATCGTGGGCAGCTCTCCAAGTTCCGAGGCTCCATGTCAGCAAGCGGTGTGGTTCCATTCGACTGCGGTGACAATTAACTTCATTCGTCCCCTGTATCTTCACGGCGCGAGGCGTTCTGCAGAGGCTTGCGCTGTGTGACTGTGATGGTGATGAGAGGCCACGGCACCGCGAGTCGAAACGATGGAGCTCGGAGCATATTGCTCAGTATGGACAGCTGCGGCGAAGTTGAACTGCCTGGATCGTTCGCAGGACTCGTTGCCGTGCGTCAAGCGGTGCCCGGGCTTCGGCCATGGCCTGCACTGTGCTATAACGAGCACCGTCTCCACGAACCCGACTCTGGTGGTCCCGGGTTTCGCTCCCGAAGATGTCTTCCCACGAACGGTGGCTTTGAGCAAGCTGGGCTCGAGGATCTGCGCATCAACAGAAAAGGCCCGTTTGTAAGCCCAAATATGACCATGACCTCGGATGGCTTTGCGTGATCGAGGAGGGATAGCCTCGGATGGTCAACTGGAGCAGCGCGGAAATGAAGCGGGGTGTTGGACTGTGGCGCTCAAGTCAGTGCTATTTTCAGGGTGCACGGGGTCGCATCCAAGGACGGTGACACGGCGAAGAACCCCAGGTGTGCGGGTCATATCAGCCAGACTAGATCATAACGAATACATACAAAGAAGTCGGCTGCCCGTTGGAGATGATGTTTCCACGCTATCGCGAAAGAGAGCAGGGCCTGGCTATTATCTCCATTGGTGATAATGGCGAGCGAAAACGCCCAGTGGTAAAAGCCTACTTACCAGACGCAGGCCTAGATCCAAGTTTTATCAGCAGACCCCCAAAGGGAAGTTTCCCGACAGTTTGGTACTGACAGCTGGGCGGTTGCCACTCTTGTCATACCCCAACTCAACCGATTTGCGTCAGCGCGGTGGTCGGCGGCAAAAACGCTGGGCATCAGAGATCAGGTAGTTGGAGCATAGCACGCATGACAGCGCCCCAGTCGTTCGAATTTGATAAGTAGTAGTTGAAAACCGATGCCACTGGGCTGCCAGGGCCATGGCGAAACCGTCCATGTTCTTCAACGGCGGAGTAAGCGAAAGGGACGGCGGAATTGGAGAAATTGAAGAGGCCAGGAAGGCAAGAACGGATCACGGTCATGCGGCGCGCAAAATGGAATGATTGATGTTGACAAAGTTGCAACGGCTGGCTGGATGGAGGCAGTGGGGGTCGGTGGGTAAGGTGGGGGGCCGCTAGAAAGGGTTGATCTCCACTTCCCGTCCGCCTCCATCAGTTTACCTGGTGGGCCATCGCACGGATGGAGTCGGGGCCGTGGACGACAGACTCCAGCTCAATCCTCAATCTCAGAAATTAGCTGCGTCGGCTCCGCTTCGTGTGGTTAGACAGCTCTGGAAGAGGCCCCAGCTGCTCCATGCGTCGGCAGACCGCCTGGTTGGTCAGCCCTTTGTCAGAGAGCCCAACTGTCGCTGATTGCGAATTTTCTTCGATCTCGAGTTCTCTTCGATGCGCGCAATCGCAGGCGACTGGCCCGTTCAAGAGAGGGTCACTAGGCATGGCCTGAGTAGGGTGGCTCTACCGTTGTGCTCCCACATCGCCGCTTTCACTCGCCCGTTGTCTCGTCGAAACGCAGCACTGTCAAGGCCCAACAGAGCTGGAGAGAGTCGCTGGCAAGTCCCTACATAACTAGTCGAACTCTAGCCTAGCTCGCTGTGCAGCTTCCCGCAAGACATGCGGCTTCTTCTCCGTGTGGCAGATGGCTGCTGTCGAGGCCTCGTGCGGATCACCCGATTCGCGCATTTTGACAACAGAAGCTCGAAGATCAGGCCTCTTTGGGAACTGGCTGCAGTGTCCGCACCATCCTGTTACTCAACATGAAGCCCTCGTCGACGACCAATGCACTCGCTAGCGCACAGTGCTCATCCGCACATTGCTTCCCGTCAACATGATGATCTGGCCGGGGCTTATTGTTGGTGGCCGCGAATGCACAGAGAAAGTGTGGCTGCATCACATATTCTCCCTTTCGATCGATGTGCTTCCCCCTTGGTGCGGTTTGGGTTGTGATGCATCCGACAGCGCAACCACCGGGGAGCTTCCCCAGAGTGCGTGCATCTTCAAGAGGCGCCTTCTGGGTTACACTGACGTTGTCACATACCACTGTTTGGCCAGCCTTGCTGCACTCCCTGACAGAAGTGTTTAGCCCGCCAACTCCCCGAGGGCAGCAGGAGAACAGAACAAGAGCCGACCATCTGCTTTCAGGCAGACGAAGTCCAGGTTTCGCTTTGGGTAAGGCATTTCCCCTGGTCCAAGTGACGTGACTTGGACGGGATGTGGTTCCCGTGTTTCGATGTTAGGGAAGGAACGGGTACCCCCACGCCTTCCGTGCCTCCCCTATCCTTGGTATAATGGCCAGGTTTTATCACTTGGACTCGGATGCTCGGGCGTTAACCTGTGCGTGTTGTCCAGATTCCTCAAAACAGCTTCCATTCAGACGACACAACTCTCGGCCGGGTGGTTTATTGGTGGTCCCGGTATCATCTAAGCCGCCATACCTGCATTCGGGCTACCATAACGAATCTTGTTCATCTCCATCTCTGCAAACTGCAGCGTCTGGTGCGCAGCGCTCCAATTACACCCGCATGGGGGAGCGTACCGTCCCGCTAGCGCAAAACGAGCTGTCAACTCGGACCATTGCTTGCGCCATCCTGGGTGCCTTCATAACAGGTACGTTGCCAGGCAAGGTACAGTACTTGCAGACATCAACGGCGCCCCATCAAAGACACACTGCATTGAATCTGTCGCGTCGTTGATCACCATCGTCAAGCTTCTTGTGATGCGGCATGTCAATGGCCAGAGCAGAACCTCTAGCATGGAATTCCCTGTCAGATTCAACTGACAGTACCGACAGGAGGGACCCTTGGCGCGGCTCAGAAGTTTCGGATCCATGCCTACCATCAAGTCTAGTCAAGGCCGAGCACCGCCGCTAGAGAGCAGATCTTCTCACATCAGCTTTGGCCGTCATTTGAGAACGAATCGAGGACATGCGATTGATATTCCACGTTCAGTTGGGGAATTTTGCCCAGTGTCTCATACACACACCACCTTGTGGGCCCCGACAGCCAAAACGAGAAGATTATGCAGCCCGGGAATAATGTCACCTAAGCTCAGAGTATAGCCCAGACTCTCTGGCATCGCTTCATTCAACCATCACCTGTGTTGCCAGCGGGGCTTCGTCAGTAAATGGGCTCAACGCAGGCCACGAGGGAAGGGTGTCAACCCCGCCAAACATTTTGCCCTGATCTAGATCTCGGGTGCCTATCGGCAGGGATCAGATGCACACAAAATGCGGACCCGGCATCATTCAAGTGGCTGACGCAGCAAGCTTGACATGGAAGCAGCAAACATTGGACGGCACCAGAGGTGATGCTGAATCGCCCAGTCCGAGGTTTGCCGACACGAGCACTTTACCTCGATGCGGCGTATCTACTCTACACAGCATGGGTAGCAGAGACGGCAGTGCGCGGCGAGCGAGCACGACGAGCAAGTTCCGTTTGAGCGCCCAATCTGGTTGAATATCAACCATCAGACGGGCCCGTGCTGCAACCTCCCGCAGCGCGGCGAGCCCTTGAAAACCATCCTCCCTGTTTCTTGATGCTGATTGCGCGAAACGGTGAAGCGCGGCACCTCGAGTTCTGCTTGCCAGAACCAGTCACAGACGTCATGGAACAGGGGACTTGGAACAAAACTGACATTCCTGCAGCATTGCGAATGCGGACGCCATCACGATCCTCTCTCAGGTTCAACACGGCAGCAGCAGCAGCAGCGCCCGTGCATCCTCGCACTCTCTGGAAAATGTTCAGCAGCAGCTGGAGTGCGCTGTCTCTCTCTCCTGCCCAGGATCCAGGACGACGGCGAGGGGAACTCCCGCAAAAAGAGTGGGGCGGCTGAACCGCTTTGCGTGTGAATCCGGGACGGGTCAGGGCTCGCAGTTTGGCCAGCGCAGAATTGCGCCAATGCGTCAAACGGCACTCTCAAATCAGCAGTCAAGAGCTAACGCCCCCTGCAATTGACAGGGTACTCTTCCCACACATCATGCAGCCCCCTCCCCATCTCCCCATTTCACCAACAACACCACCCAGACGGGAGCCAGGCACCCTCCACCATTCTGGTACCATCTCATGTCCTACCATGTTGTTGGCGCCCAGGTTTCTCGCCCTTTGCTTCTGCTCTCCGACTTCTCGATCATGGCTTTCCCTGGACCACCAGGATCTAGCGAGAGGGGATCGCCGATGCTGACAGTTTGGTCCAACATTTCCTCTTCTGCAAATGGCAACGAAACCCGCGCCGTAGCTCCCTCGCCCATCCTTCGCGGGGGGATCACAGCGGCAAGTGCTGCAAATGTTTAGTTATCATATCAGGAGCATGTTAATCCCATCACCACGGGGCGTGGCTTCCCGTCAAACCCTCCTGGTGGGGGCTTGTGTCGTCCTCGGACAAGAGGGCCGAAAGGGCAGGCAGGGGGGGTCTGCCTGGTAGTACTTTGGTTGCCATCCTGGGCGGTCGCCCTTGGGCGCTGCTGAGATGACTGCACGGCTCAGGAAGGCTACCGACCTCGACGTGCTCTGACTAGTAGCCAGGCAGGGAGGGAATTTGCTTTGCGAGCAGAGCAGCGGCATAATTTGCCCGGACTACCACAACCGCTACTGACGGCGTAGTAGTATCGAACGGTTGAGCGCAAAGAGTGGCTAGGTTTCCAGTTCTTCGCACGGCACCCCAGGTCCACACTGCTGCTGTCAGGGCTGGCATGTCGAGCTTGGCCTCCACCACGTTGGCTAGCTAGTAAAAGCCGCGGTGGAATTCGCTACGCAGAGATTCCATGATCGCGCGTGTCTCGTGCTGCTGGGTGGCTGCTGGCGTGCTGCTGTTGAGGTGCCATCGAGCCGGCCTGCAGAACGAAGGTGCAGTGCTCACCCGCACTTACACACACGCCCCCTCTAGCGTCCCCTCAACACATCTTCCACCCCAAAGTAGAGAGTACGAGGTACACACGGCTGTACTTCACGATTACAGTGTGGCACAACCTCTTCAATCGCCTCGAGTGGCATCTTTCTGCCGGTCTCGTCTTCAGCAGCCTCCGCGGCCGGCAGCCCTGTCCGCTGGTCCGCCGGTTCGCCTCTTCCACTAGTTGCTTGTCGTCTAGCAGCGCCTCACCCAGTTAACTCGGAGTTTGAGCTCAAGTTCTCAAGCACCAAGGATTGAGAAGCATCAACGAAGCACGTTTGCTGCTGCTCACTGCTGCCATACGCGGTGTCGCGTCGGCCGTGGAGGTTGGGTGGCCATGCGAGCGGCCTTTGGAGCGACCCCCTGTCCCAACTCAATCAAGGCTGTACTATTTTCGCAAAACTAGGATCAGGCGTGGAGTCCCCTACCCCGGCCTCTCGTTCCCCAAGCCTTATCTTAACCCTGCCCTCTCTCTCTCATGGTTGTCGGTTTAGGCCAAAGGAGCACATCACTCCTGTGTTTTCTCTTCGGCTCACACTGCCCGTCGAGAAATTCATTCTCGCCTGTTGGAAGTTCTACAACGCTTGCGGAGACCTTTTGAGGTCTAGGTTTTCCCGACAACCTCGCCCTTGAGCACCAACACCCCGTCGCCGGCCAGCCCCACAAATTGCCGAAGACCACCTTCTCAGGACGTGTTTGTCGGTCTACACCTTTCCACCCCGACCAACGGCCAATCGCAGCATTGGGGACCGGAAAGTCGCTCCCACTTATTCTCGAATACCGGTCGGTCTAAATCCAGAAACCAGCAGCAAGTTTTTGCGTTAATATTCTCCCCGGCATCCTCTTTCTTCTCGGCTTGGTAGACTGCTCCGGATAAGACCGTCGCCGTCCAGTTAAGGTGTTGTGTGTGTGCGCGCGTGTGTGTGCGTGTATGGTTGCTGTTGCTGCTCCCGTCGCCCCACCCCCCACAAGCACATCCCAGGAGGTCTCTCTCCTTCTCTCTCGCGGCGTTCAGGTTTCGTTCACGGTGAGCTTTTGGAGCTGTTTGGGAGTTGTCCCCACTCCTGGCTGCACCCTTCCGTCGCCATCGGCACCTCACGGCCAGGGCAATTAAAAAGTCCCTGGTTGCTCCCAAACCACCCTCCCTCAGCTTTCGAAGAGCGAGGAAGTGCCAAGCAGCTGGCAGACTCTCACATTCACTCACTGCGTCGACCCTCGTGAGCTTTCTTGGTCGCCTTTTCTCCCGCCACGGTCTGTTCTCGGCACAACCTCGCGCGGGTCAGATCAAGGGATCCTTATCACGCTCACTCTGAGCACGGGTCCGCGTCCCATCGCCTTCTGGCCGCTCTCCGGCTCAATATCACCCGCGGCAAAGGGGGCGCCCTCCACCACACATCTCACCTCTCCATCACCACTGGGTCTGGACACGCAGATACGTTGCGGGTATTGCACGCATCAGAGACACCCACCGACAACTGAGCAGCCTGGATGCTCATGTCTCATAGCTGTCCAGCAGACAAGGAGTACTAAAGGGCCATGCCATCCCCTCTCGAATCATAACCGTCAGCTGCCTCGCCCGTTTGGGGCTGCGCTTCCGCCATCTCCACACGCACAGGGCACAAACGCCGCGGACCTCACCTCTAACAACCAGGCCGCTGCGTTTCTTTGTTCCTGTCTGCGGAGCAACCCCCTAATCCAAGCTGCGAACCAGACTATTGCTTCTAGGCCCCCAGGCAACCTATTTGGCAGACCGTTCCCAGCCACTTCGTCCGTTTGATCCGGTCCGCGTCCATCTCGGCCAGCGGCAGCTTCCCGTCGCCTAGCACGAGTCGCAGCGTGTTTGGCCCCTCTTCTCCCGCACCTAACCCGACTTCTACCCTTGTCTCATCTCCTCGTCACTCGAGGAACGTCTACGGCGCAGCTTGTCGAAAGGGCCGGAAGGGAATGTTGAGGGCCTGGGCTTCTCACAGACGATCAACTTCAAGAGACTAGCTGGGCACCGACGGCAGAGCGTCACCAGTGCAGGGGCACTCCCAGCTCTCACCACGCACGTTTCTTTATAGGAAAGTCCCAGCACCCCGGTCGCCCCTCCGCGGCGAGGCGCCTGTGGCTCCAGACGCTTCTGGCCTCCGTTTCAGCACCCTCCGTCCTTTCATACGGCAACATACCCGAAGGATATATCAACCATTCTGTGCTGCCCGGGTGAACCTGTTTTCCTCAAGACATCCACGGTCTTTTTGTTTTAGTTTGCGCCATTGGAAACAACATCCTGATTCCTATCTACAAACCTTACGTCCCCCACTCTCCTCTTCTTCGTACCCACCTGCTTCACAACCTTCTGCAAGCAGCTGGACAGCCATGGTCAACGACTGGGTGCGTGGCCAGGCTCCCCGGCCGCAATGGCACGACAGAGCTGCCATGGAGCACATGCAGGGTGATGGGCGTTTCTACGAAACAGAGGCCATCCGGCCCCCTCCGTTGGTACGGTCTACCACGCAAGCTCGCCGTTGTATTCTCTTGGAAGCTGACCCTTTGCAGACTATTGAGCGAGCGCTGCGAGAACATGCGCAGATCAACGCCCAAACCTACTTCCTTGCTGTGGTTACCGACGAGGGACAGATCGCATACTTCACGGGCCCCCAATCGATGCCAGAAGAAACGTGCTCCCGATTTTTCCAGATGGGGAAGTTCTTGCAGTACCAAAAACGGGCTGGTTCGGGTGAGCATTACGGTCCAACCTGCATACACACACCCTTGACCCTGGCTGACACAGTCCACAGCGGTGGGCCCTGGACATGACGACTCAGGATTCCCTTACGACGACCTTTATCACCGAGACGTGCCGGACTATTCTATGCGTCGGAGATTTGGTGGACGCCATCGTGATCTTGGGATGGAACGCGCCGATGATGATGGCCCGCCAGCATCTTACCGCACGCGAAAGCGGCACCGGGCGAACCTGAACCGGCGCGGATTGGACGATGATGAGCCGCCCGTCATCACACGGTCGAAGCGAGGCATCAAAGTGGGTGACTCGCGCGAGCTGTGGGAGTTTTATGGGACGCGCTTCAAGAACATCCAGCAAAACGCTTGCAAGCTGATTGCGAAGATATGGGTGAAGGCTGTGGCGCCGAAGAAACAGAGCAGCAACCCCTATACGAAGGGTGACGAGTTGGCTCCGGGCTGGTGGCCGAAGCCGTGGGGTTCAGGAAAGGATGAGAGGGTTCGCCATACCGAGCCAGATCACTTGCTCAAGAAGGGTGGGAAGCCTTGGCCCTGTGTGGCGATGGTCTGTGTAGGCTGACGCGAAAGCAGAGCGAGTTCACCTTCTCACGCACATTCTGAGGCTCATCATGGAGCCCAACACGGAGCAGCACACAGACATTCAGAAACTGAACCTCGACATTTCCAAGCTGGAAGAGCTAACCATGGAGTCTCTGTCTGGTTTCTTCAACGAGAACGACAAAAACAACAATGCGAAGAAGAAGCCGTATCTGAAAGAAATTTTCAAGGTCGCAAGACACGAGGAGCAGTTCAGGAGAGGGGAGATCGGTGGGTTCCTCCCGATTCGACCGGGACTAACTGAAGCGATTGCTGACCTGGCACAGACGCCAGCACTGAGGTCTTCGTCATGGCCGACGACAAAGTGCCCGAAAATTATCAATCGGATGACGACCTGGACCTAGCCCGCGAGGACGAGGGTAACGACATCTCGGGAAGAAGCTCGAGGATATCGCCGCCCAAGACGGCTGGCACTCATACCATTATCTCCGCTGCCAGCAGCGATCACAGCCCGGCGGCGCTGCACAACCCACCCACTTTCATGAGCGAAATGCCGGTCCGCGGGCCTGGCCCCCAGTATCCGCCGGCGATGCTCCCACCGGAGATGAATCCGGGCCCGCACCCGTACGTCGAAAGTGGGAGCATCCCGGTCGCTAGCCAACCCGGGCTTCAGAGCCACGGCTCCATGCACATGCCAGACTTGATAGCGAGTCCCCACGACTCTGGCCGCCGGCCCTCCCTTTTCAGCCCACCGACTAACGAGTTCCCCAACGCCACGGCCCCCAACCTCTACCCTACGGCATGGCAACAGAGCACAACGGCACCCGCCAACACGGCCCTCTATGCCTTCAACACACAAACACCAACCCCCTCGCAAGCCTCAAGCACATTTGTGCCTCAGCCAGGTGTCCCGCCGCAATACCTTGGGTCGCAGTACCATGGCCTGCCGCATCCGAACGATGTGTATCGGGGTGGTGGAGGTGTTGCGCACAGCCCGGTCAGTCATGGGGGGCTGGGTTACCAAAACTTTCTCACCCACGATGGCCGCGCAATGCCAGGAAGTGGTCTGAAATTGGAACCGCTGGAACCTCATCGGGGCCCGCTCCATTAAGGCCGGAACAAACCGCCGCATCCTGACCAAGGCTATGGAGCAGGCAGGGAAGAGAGGAACAGTGAAAGGGAGAAAGAGGATAAATGTCAACATATAGCAGGTGCTAAATGACTTCGACGACTTCACGATTATTTTTTTATTTTTTATTTTTCGGTTTTTGGTTGTTGTTTTTTTCCTTCCTGACTCGCGCGAGCCGTTTTCTCTCACCCCCACAATGCGGTTGACTTTGTTTGGATTGGTGTTTCTGGTTCCAGAATATAGAGTGCGAGGGGATGGGTCGAGGCTGGCAAAAAAACGGGACAGCGAGCGGTACATTGAGCGTCGGAAGGAGCTTTGTTCTAGCGACACACATACACACACTAATTTTGGTGGTTCAGGGGAAGTGGTAATCTTCGTTGAGGGGGAGATTAAAAAGATGGAAAGGGCAAACGGAGCAACGTCGGTCTCGATACTAAATTGCTCGGCAGGGTGACATGTGAAAGGTTCTGCATCATCACCATCCAATCATGTGTTGGATATTAGAAGTGCGAGCGTGCTTTTGTATTCTTTTCAACGAACAATCCTTACGCTGAGCGGATTTGATCAGCAGTTCTTTTTTAGTTGTTTTTTTCTTTCTCGGTCTTTAGCCTTTCTCATCATCCAGGTTATCTTTTCTTGGACATTTCCCGTTTTTTTTTTTTTTCATTTGGTTCAAGGTAGAACCCATTCCGGCGTGTGTCACTCTGCTGTTTTTAGTGGGAGGAAAGGACATGGGATGGACACTGCAGACCATTGCATCGACGCCGGTATTAGCGTAGCGAGCGTAGCGCAGCGAGATGATATTTGAGTATTTTTGCCTCGTTGGATTGCTCAAGGGAGTAAACCATCTGCCCCGGATGGATTCAGTTGGGAGAATGATCACAGCGATATCAAATCCTCCCAAACGCTTCCGTCTGGCATCTGCCCTCCTCTTGATCCACAGCACATTGTGTATATCTCCATCCTGGGCCTCACCACCACAGCGGCCTCATCTTCATGTAAACTGTGCGCACTGCAGGGCATGGGATGCACACAGTGGGATGATGAGAGACTCTCAAATCAACGCAACTTTCCTTTCCCAGACAGCTCACATCTCCAAGCAAGCAGCCCCAAGCAAAGCTAGATAAAACCAGCAAAGTGCCAAAGCCAAGGTACACCCATCGGGGATCGACCCTCGTCCAAACCAAGCTGAGCATCCCGTTTTCTTTGTCTCTGCGGAAACACTATCGATTCAGCCAGCCAACCACACGCCAACGATTGACCCCATCCTCAACAGCATCCAGCTGGAATACCAAGGAGGAAACGGGGAATGACCAGTTTGCACGTCTGCATTCGCATACATGTGATGGGCTGATCACCACTTCCCCGGTTTCCCGGTTTCCAGGGTTTCGGTCCTACTCTTTTTTCTTTTTGGGAGTTATATGATGCGAACTGGCCTCGCTTGCTTTGGCTCGTGACGGTATGGTTCCTGCTCAGTTCTCACCTGCGTTCTGCTAGTAAGGTGCTTAGCTTGGGGCGGGACGGAGCGTCCGGACGGTTCAGACTGGGTTGGGGGGCGCCGTTTTTGGCACCTCTCCTCACTTTCCCCCCTCTTTATCACCTTCCCGTGGTGCTCCTCGCTTTACCTTCTTCCTTGTGATGAGTGAGGATGGTGAGGACAGGCTCGTATCGGGCCTAGTGTGCAGACAAGGAGACGGCAGCATTCTCACATTCTCATGTGTTGCTCTGAAAACCCAGAATAGGTGAGGAAAACAAAAACAACCACCACCCCATTGTGACTGCTCAACTTCGTATTAAGCAAGGGGCTGCCGTCCACCCTCGGTCATTCCGGACTCCTCTGCATGAGTGGTGTGAGCTGGGCAGACAGGAAGGAAAGGAGGTGACGTTGCGTGGCATATCCCCCTTTCCCCCTTCACGGGCTCATCACGACCGGCCCGAACAGCGCCCCAGTCGGCCCAACTACCTGGTCTTCCCCTCCCTCTGTCTCGGGGAAGTCTGCGTGTGTGCGACGCGGGGGACATCTTGTGCCCGAACCTCTCCCCACCGAGACAGCAATCGAGGGCCGCTGAAGAAAAAGAAAAAAACCAATTACTCCTAGACTGAGAGGGGAGTGTGCGTCTGGAGTAGCATATACAACGGGTATTCGCAGAAGTACTTTGCACTGGGTGCATAAACACTGTGCCAGGGGGTGGGGGGTACCTCTCTCTCTCTCCTCTCCCCGACCCACACCCAACATTCGGAACTGGACTGGCCTGGGACTCGCTTGAATATCCTAGGGACGAACCGAGAGGCACCGAGCTATGCAGTGAAGAGAAGGGGCGGACGCCACAGTGGAGATGGAGATATGTCATGCCGGTGATGTTCGCTGGAGATTGGTATATGCAAGCCGCAGTTTGCCTGCTGACTGGGTTGTGTAACTTGTTTGCTTTCTCGCCCTGTCTGACCTCTTCTGCAAAAAAACAGGGCAGCCATGCCCGTCGCGTTTGAGCCGCAGACCAGCTGCTCGAAAACCCCTCGGTGTCCGACATGATGCATGATGGGATGCTACCGAGGGGCTCCAGGTGTAGTGAGTGGTTGCTGCATCACTTGCCGAGGGTTGGGCACAACCGTTGATATCCGTTGTGGCTCTATTCGTTCTACTTGCCACTCGCGTGGCTGGTATGTTTGTATCTTGCTTATACGTCATCGAGGACATCATCGTCCAAAGTGCCAGCGACGCGTTCAGGCTGCACAGGAGCCACTCTCGAGTAGGATGCTCACTATGCCCTCACCTTTCGAATGCGGCCAATATGTGACAGCACATTAGGGCGGCGATGACTGATGGAAAATCATGTCCGCCGCGTCCTACCACCTACATCCTGGTCGTAGATCCGCGGCGTGCTGATTCGGGTGTGTCCCACCCGGATCCGAGATCCTGATGTGCGGGTATCCACGGCCGGGTCGCCCCGCACCGCCGTGATACGCCGAGTTCCCGCCCCTCTTACATCTGGAGAGATTTCCGAGTGATCTTAGTCGTCAGGCTTGGATGTACCATCGGCCTTATTGCTGTCATGTTCTTTCTCCTCGCCGCCCGCATCCTCACCGCAGTCCTCACCTTCGCCATCCACCTCTTCCTCGCCCTCTTCAGCTTCCTCCTTCAACTGATCCCACCCCTCATCCTCGTACTCCTCCTCACTACTCTCACTCTCGCTTTCCTCTCCAGCCTTCCTCTTCCTCGCTCCCGGCGCCGGCGCATCCTCCTTCCTCACAAACACATAACTCCTCGCCGCCCTCTCCTCACCCCTCCACCTCGTCTCACTCACCTCCCCTTTCCTATCCTTCACCACCCCGAAAGTCCTCGCATGTCTATACCCCGGATACGCCTCGGCCTTAAACTTAAAACTCCTCTCCACCGCCAACCCCGCGTGCCTCCCCAAGTCCCTCACATTCCATAGCGTGTACGGCTCCCCTTCGAACAACGTGACCACTACCTTGCCCTTCTTCGCCAAACTCGGAATCGCCCGCTCGAAAAACTCCACCAGCAGCTCTTGATTACTTCGCACCTGTCGATTTACATCCGTGCTCTTGCCTCCCACATGCGGAAAATTGAATAATATCCTATCCATCGCCCCCTCTTGTAAACCTTTTGATTTTAAAAATGGCGCCATCTTGCGCGCGTCGATGCCATACAGGACCTTGGCCCCCACATCGGCGAGGGCGGTTAGGTTGGTCGAGGCGTGGGGGTATTTCTCGAGGAGGGCGGCGGCGCTGGGTTCGTAGACGGTTGCGGTGAG
>JAXQJB010000032.1:0-11769 GCA_037042205.1 Schizothecium sp. R5324 | reverse complement strand
CCGCCCGGGGCAGTCGCCTTCGGGCTTCCGAGTCTTGGCGACCCAGTTCACGGGGGTGATCGGATACCATTCAGCGGTGGCTGCACCAGTGATGCGTGAACATGAGCTGAGCTAAATCAAAACTTATATCAGGTCGATTCGACCATTCTTTCCTTCTTCAAGCGTCTCCGGGGAGGTTTTTGCCTTCGCGGCATTGACGGAACCACGGAAAGGAGACGCGTCTTAGTGCAGCAGTCCAAAATAATGGACTGATCGCCGCCGGCCTCTCTTCTACAAAAGCCCGCCAACAATCTCGGCATTCCGATACGGACTGTCGCCAAAATGGGGATTTCGAGCAACTTGTCGGTCGGGAGTTTGAGCGACACGATCGCGCCAAGATGCCAGTTCTCGGTGAACTCCTGCGATCGGACCACCGCGCCACAGCCCTACGTTGGAATCAGAGATCGGCCTGCGAACTGCTCCGGTTGCTCATCTGGAGCGAACCGGAAGTCGATAACTGGCAGATGCGAAACTACGGAAGGGTCCACCAAATCTCAACGTTTCCATCTTGGTCTTCTGGCAGGTTTCTCGAATGGGCCCGGTGTTCCAAGAATCAAGTCATGCTGGGATGAACTGCAACATTCAGCATTGCGACAGGGGTTCCGGGCTAACCACCCTCCTCCGCATCCGTCGTCATCTGGCTACACTTGTCGCGCCTCAAATGTTGTTCTGGAAGAGCGGCGGCTATTTTTTCATGCTCAAGAGACCAGTCAAGGAGTCTGAACGTCCAGGATGGGATATGTTTGATGGAAGGACGTCGCATGGAAAAGCAACTCAGGCAATGGTGGGAAGTTTGTTCAGCTCCTACTCGACTTTGTCATCGATCGACTAGGAGTCCAGTGGCGCGCAGGCTTGGGGTTATCGGTCGCCTTCTGTGAAGACCAGGGCACACAACCCCTTTTGACCAGGGCTGTTGACACCAAATTTCTGTTGTTCAATTCACCGTTGGACCATCCGCCACCGTACAGATACAGTGATCTCGTCACTACTTGCCGATTTCGAAGCGCACCGACACGTGCTGCGCAAAAGAGTTCACGATGTGCTTTGGCGACAAACTGAAGCCAAATTCAGGCAAAAAGTACCGTGGATTTGCTTTACTCTTGCGGTAGTGGGATGGCCTAACGTGTATTAAACAGGGCCTCTGGAGTACGAAGGCGCCCCCCCAAGCTGTCCGTATACAATGTCAGCGACAGCGAAACTACACCGATGCCGTCCCCAAGCCAACACTCAAATCCGTCTCAAGGCAACCCAGCACCAGAGACTCGAACCAGCACAGTGCCCACCGGTGTCGAGAGGGCCTCGAGGAGCGCGAAGTAGGAGAGGGGATGGAGAACAACCTCTCCATGGCTGATAGACGAAGAGGCCATGGAAGCTTCAGCAGCCGAATGTTCCTAATAGACTGCGTGTCATTGTGCTTTGCCTTCGTACCTATTCTTTTACGCACAACAATCTTTAGCTGTCTGCGTTCGGATGCTTTAATGTCGCGGTGGATGATGCGACGCGACGCTTCTACCAAGATACCGACAGCACCACAACCCTTCTAGTCGAGGCGAGGTTTCCATGGTGCAGCTGGGCCGTCGGAGGTTTATTTACGGTCGACCATGCGATTTTTAAGCTTAAATGCTCTTGCTCCTTCAACAAACCGTAACGGGGGCGAATCCAACGCTACATTGGCACCCGTCGGGTTGTTCCCCCTGGTCCACTGTGGATCTCGACGTGGGGAATTCGAGGGTTGACCGTTCATTTTCTTTGCCATCATCGTGGCGGCAAACATCATCAATGCAATTTGGGAACACGCACATATAAATAGACAAAAAGAATCATACAGAAGAGTCATAATAGACGTGTATGCGATTGCAATTAGATTAACATCCTTTCGTCCTAAGACAATGCCAAGCCTGGCATCACATCATCAGCACCTCGGAAGCCCCAACGCCGCGCCATGGTAAAAACTATCTCCATCCCGACATCACTCCTCGTCGCTACTATCAACGATGAAGCCCGCCCTTAATCTGGCCCGTTGCTTCACAGGAGCAACATCCTCGTCTTCATTGTCCGCATCTCCGGGCGGATCCTTGTTCCCTCTGCTTTCCGGCCGGCCCGGATCCACAGTCTCCGCCTCCACGTCTGACCTCGCTCGCTCATCCGCTGTGCGGCTGCTTGACTGTGACACCCTTCCCATCTCTTCATCTTCATCATCCTCGCTGAAAGCCCTCTTCTTGGTAGATTTCTTACTCCTCTTCGCCAGCTTCGAAGACGGCGTCATCTCCTCTTCATCACTGCTCTCTCCAAGCGCAACATCACTCGATCTCTTCCTCTCCTTTCGCTTCGGCATCTGCTTCTTCTTTGGCGCCGGCGCCGGAGCAGCATCGCTCTCTTCGTCGCTATCCACGCCAAACAAGAGATCCGCATCGGGATTCTCCTGCTCTTCTGCCAGCAATCTGGATATATCCCTCCTTGGCCCCTGCTTTTGCCTGTTGCGCTCTCTCTCCTCGCGTGTCTCTTCATCCGTCGTCTCGTCATCCACGGGATCGACATACATCTCAGATTTAATACGCCGCAGTTTCTCAAGCTCCTTCTGCCGACGAGCCCGCGCCTTCTCGTCGACTTCTTCTGGTGTGGGACCTTCGTCGTCACTTCCCGCACGGCGTAGACGGCGCTGTCGCTTTTTGGGCGGGCGCTTGGCGTCTTCGGCAGTGGATTTGCGAGCCGTGGGACCACCAGGGGCGAAGAGAAAGGTTTCGTCGTCTTCGTCTCCGGAGAGGGGGTTCATGTCATCGTCGTAGGCGGCACGTTTACGAGCGGCGGACTTGCGGCGGAGTTGGTCTTCGGCGGATTGGCCGTCGTCGAAGGTAGGTGGGTCAAATTCGGCTTTGTTGATGAGGTCGACAGAGTCTTTGAGGGAGTCAGCGGAGACGTGGCCCGGGATGACCCAGGAGGAGTCCGGGGTTTCATCGAGGGTGGGAGTGAGGCGTTCAAAGCCGACGAGCTTCATGAGGAGACGGAGGTGAGGGTTTTTGAACATGGCGGTACGGCGGGTGTCGGTGCCAGGCCGAATGGCTGGGACAGGGTTAGTTTTGTTTGGGCAGTGGAGATGGAAAGTGGGAGGGTCTCACTGAAATGAGGAGCAATCTTGGGAGTGGCATCCTCGACAGTTTGGTCAGGGGTTTCGCCTTCTGCTCTCCCGGCTTCGATCATGGCCTTTTCGGCATTCTCCCAAGAACGTCTTTCGATCTCCGCTTCTGAGAGTACCTTCTTCATCCAGACGAGATGGTCTGTTTGGCTTTTATCGAGAAGCGTGCCAACCACAATGGCGATCTGTTTGTCGGGGCTTGTTTCCCACTTGAACTCAAGCTCGGCGCCTGGTCTGGGGTTGCTAGATATGGTCTGTTTCTCGTAGCCATATTCCAAGTAGTGTGCCGTGCTGTTGATCTTGGAGAATAGGAGCTCGGTAAATAAGGCAGGCCGCTCCTCTAGTTTCCGGATACATTTTTTGATAATCTGCTTTGCCAGCTCTTCCCAGTCTTTGTACACGGAAGAATTCCTGTCCAGTGGCTCTGGCCCCTTGATCATATTGTAGAAGATGTGAATAATGTCAAGCCGGAAAAGCATGACGCCCATTTCTTGCTTGAACGCAACTCTGTAGAAGTAGCGGTGGGCTCGCTTGAGTTGCGAGTCATCAAGATCTCGGTAGTACTTGGCGAAAGTCACAAAGGTGTCTACCACACCCTGAGGAGTGAACCGATTTGCAAAGCGCTTGAAGTCAAACTTCCTTTCTTGGCTCGTCTTTTCGGCGCTCTGCTGGTCATTGGCCGAGTCATCGTCTGCGTCGTCGTGATCGCCGGCATCCTCACCAGCAGCCGCTCTGGCCGCCTTCTTTTTGCGACGCGTCCTCCGTTTTGAGCGGACTTGCAAATCAACATTCTGCTTCGAGTATGCCTCGAGAATGCGGAGATAGGTGTGAGAAAGCTCCGTGCATGCGTCCAGGTACTCAAAGCCTTGGTCCTTGTACGTTCGAACAATGTTAGCTATAGCGTCGTGTGTAGTTTCTTCGTAAAAAAGCCGGCTTAGGATATTGTTGGCGATTTCCTCATCGTCCTCGTTGCCGGAATCAGACATGTCCTGGACTGTGAGGAGAATTTGTGTCAAACAGCGCATTACTGTCGACAATAACTGCCAGTCCTTGTCGTTATATGCGCGGTCCAGAGCTCGGTTCAGAGTGATGAACATTTCTTGGTTCAAAACCTCGGCGACAAGGTTGAACGTGCCCACATCGTCTTCGGGTGTTGGAGCTTTGGTGCCTTGCCTCGCTTTCCTACGGTTCCGCTCTGCTTCCAAAAACCAAGCGACAAGGTAGAAGAACTGTCCTGAGTGGTAGTCGACGACGTGAAGCGCCTCTCGATCGATCGATTTCCGGACGTGGGCAAAGAGAGGGTTGAACCCAGAGTCCAAGAACTCTGACACGAACGACCCCAGCTGGGACCTGGCTCGCTCATCCAGGCTTACGGGAGGGCCGAGATCTTTCGGTTCCATCTCTTCCTTCCTCGCCCTCCGGGGAGCCCTGAAGGTTTTGCTTTTGTCCATCTTCCTCTCTCTAGCCACGGGATCCAAAAGAGCGTCCTGACCAGTCACGGTCGACAATTTCCCGCTCTCCCGCTTCACCCATATCATGGTCCCGAAACGGCTGTGGCGCGTCGGGGCGTTCCTGTTGTATGACCGCAACATCGCCGCCTCTTTGCTCATGGCGGCAGAGAGCTCGTTGACCTTTGCCTTGTTGGCCTCCTTCTCGCTGACGAAGAGCTTCGACGAGTTCACCCTTTTGACAAGGTGAAACAAGATCTCCATTACAATAACGTCCTCGGCCCGAAAGTCCTCGCCCATATTCGATGCAACCGTCAAGATTGTGAGGAAGATATCTTGGAAAGAGAAAGCGTCGATCAGGGCCGACCTGGATATCTGCGACTCATCGCCATCGAGTTTGATGCCTGGCGGTGGGCCAATAATGGCAATATTCCTTATGAAGTAGAGGATCAGCTTGATGATACCCTGGTCCCTAGGGGCTCGATCGCCAATGGGCATAGCCATGGACGGAAGAGCCACCCGGACGGCTGTGCCGAGAATAGGGGCGGCATCGAAGTTGAGGATGGCGCGCTTGTAGCCCAGTTGGGCAAGCTGCAGAACAGGAAGGTGGCGATGGTGGTTTACGGTCATAGTCTCGCGGTCCCTCTCGATAGGCCATGTTAAGGGCACCATGACCTCAAAGCAGGCCAATGCGATCTTGAACTTGTAGATGCTGTCGGACTCGTTTGCTGGCCATGTTGCCAGAATTGGGAGAAGATCGTTGCCGACAAGGTTCGCTTCTGCAAGGCATCTCGCAACGTCCATGCGATTCGTTTTCTCGTCGTAGAAGCGAATCCAGCGCTTGAGATCTCGCAGAACCTCCAGCGCATCGTCGCCGAGTTTGTAGGCTCCCTCTTCATCGTCGACGCTCAACCCACCAAGCTATAAGGTAAGCATCAGCAAGGGCGCCAAGTCGAAGGACCGAGGCGAGACAATCAGTGAGGAAGACTTACAGCAGACACCAAACTGTTGATGTGCGCACGCACTTCAGGATGTACCACATCGTTGTTATTGTTGAGCTCTGCGGTCTCCATTGCGAGTAGAGATCACAGTTTGAATCGGAATGCCGACATATGAGTCTGTTGCACCCGTATCTCCCGCAATTGGCCTTGAGTTGTTGTTTGGTATCGTCGGCGAGGATATGGATCTGGATACCACAGGTGTGCTTGGCATACCCAGAGACGAGACGCGTTTTGCCTAGGCGCGTCGCGTGCCGTGCTTAATTGGCGGGGGCCCTTGTTGTGCATGCACCATGTTCGCCTTCCCGCCTTCACATGGCGCCCCACTTGACTGGTGTAATCTAGCCGAAGTTAACCGATGCATTCCAGGAACGCCGTCAACATCATCTTCACGACGAGATCGCTTTTCCTCCTGAAGTCTCAATTTGGCCAATTGGGCATTGAGCTGAACTACAACATCAATCATGGTTTCTATTATCGCCGCCCGCCATGTGGTTCGGCTCTCTAGCCGAATGCGCCTCTTCAGCACCACTGTCGCGAGAGACGCAGAGGTGAAGCGATTGGGTGTTGTCGGCGCCGGCCAGATGGTAAGCTCGAAGTTCTGAAAGTATCTCATGAAAGTATACTCTAAAAGGCTGACTGGACCTCGTTTTACCTCCTATGTACAGGGGCTTGGAATTGCCCTCGTTGCGGCCCAGAAAGCCAATGTGCCCGTGATGCTGGTCGACTCGTCACAAAAGTCTCTGGACAAGGGGCTCGCCTTCGCAGGTTGGTGAGACGCGCATCGAATCTCCATAGATACGTTTGCTGATAGCTGCGACGTATAGAGAAGCTTCTTGCCAAGGATGTATCCAAGCAGCGAATTACACAGGAGCAGGCCGACACCGTTCGCGCCCTCCTCAAGCCCGCGACATCCCTTGACTCGCTCGGTGAGATCGACTTCGTCATCGAGGCTGTTCCAGAAATTCCTGAACTAAAGTTTGATATCTTCTCCAAGCTGGCGCAAATATGTCCCAAGCACGCCATTCTGGCCACCAACACATCCTCCATCTCTATCACCCGGATCGCCGCAGCGACCACCCAGGATCCCAGGGATACTTCTAACAGCTCGCGCGTCGTCTCCACCCACTTCATGAACCCTGTTCCCATCCAAAAGGGAGTCGAGATCATCAGCGGCCTCCAAACGAGCAAGGAGACACTTGATGCGGCCGTCGCTTTCTGCGAGCGCATGGGCAAGATCGCCTCTGTCTCGGCGGATTCCCCGGGTTTCCTCGCCAACCGTATCCTCATGCCTTATATCAACGAGGCGATCATCTGCCTTGACACTGGCGTTGGCGACCGCGACTCGATTGACGCCATCATGAAGAACGGCACCAACGTCCCCATGGGTCCCCTGCAGCTGGCCGACTTCATTGGTCTCGATACCTGCCTGTCCATCATGAAGGTGCTCCATACCGAGACCGGTGACTCAAAGTATCGCCCCAGCGTGCTTTTGCGCAACATGGTTGATGCTGGCTGGCTCGGAAAGAAGAGTGGAAAGGGATTTTACGATTACTAGATACCAGCATTTCTGTTTTGCGTAGCGGCCAAGGGGCCACTCCGGAGTGACAACATTTTCAACGGCTAGATCTGAGGATTAAAAGATATTGTAGAAAATTAGCAGCTAAGTTCTAAGAAATTGCACCGTCCAGCAAAGTCACCGCAACCAGAAGGCAATCCACGCCACATCTAACACCAACGAGACTAGGTCCCAACGGCCGAAAGCATCCCAGCTCAGGATCGAAAAGGGGGCAACCTCTCAGTTAATCAAAACAACCATAAAGGCGTGCCACAGGAACCAACACTTTCTGACAAGCACATGGAAGCCTAGTCAATGTAGGGGGCAGCAGACTCCGTGTGGCAAAGCGGCAAAGCAAACATTCATACGGCTTATACCCGAACATCAACGGTGGACTGCCTCGTGTTGGGCTAACGGCGCCAATAGATAGTTTGAAAGAATTCATTCAGGCCTGGAAGATTGTGAGCTCGATCTCTGTCTACGGAGCTAAAACAGGAGAAAAACAAAACCGTGTTAGATGTTCACACGTCTCACTCTCTTGCCCGACCTTTATCACGATGTCTAAACTCGCCAGCCAAGCTCTGCTCCTCACAAAAACACCGTAGTTCGCCGTGAATTGGACGTATAAGGCACAAAGCTCACCGCCAACATTCCTACTCATAGGCTGCAGCGAGCACAACGCCAACAACCCCCCTGATCAAAGAATGCTAACACATGACACCTTACCCGTCATCCTCCTCTCGTCCCCATTGCATGAACCTCCCTTCAAGGCTAGCCACCTAGCAGCTGGCTGCCTTCTCACCGCTTCTCAATGCGGAAGAAAGATCCGATCTCCTCCATTATGATGACATATCAAAGAGGGGAAGTGGACACCAGCAACGGCGCCGCACCACACAGGGTCTCGACCATCCAGGCACAGCCAACGGTAGACACGGGTATGCCCCTGATCCCTGGATCTTAAAGCTAGGTTCCGGCCCGACCGGCCTCGGTCGTTGAAGCCCCGCGCCAGGGAGAGCAAGGAGGAAGTGGCTAGCAAGGGAAGAAGAAGAAGAAGAAAAGGGCGGGGAGGGGAAATCAAGCAGGGCAGAGCAAAGCACCGCGTGACTCTGTCCAACTGACGCGACGAGACGATGATGGAACAGAAGCCTCTTCACCAGGAGGGGGGGCATCTAGGGGAAACTGATCTGGCCTGACAAAGTCCAAAAAATCTTGCAATGGTGATACGCTTAAGGAGGGAAGCTAGGAGCTAGGGGAGCTTGGGCTTGGGGAAGAGGGGAAGCTCTGCTTAGCTGCCCGCCCTGGAACGCACCGCACGCACAAAGCAAGCTCAACTGTCACCCACTCGGACTTTACTCAGCCGGATCATCCCCCGCTCTCTCTTCCCCTGGATGCTATGCCAAATCTCCCGTGTGGGATGGGATGTGGGAGCAAAATTGCTCGGAAGCAAGCAAGGAAGCGACGAGCGCATCGCGAAAGAGAGGGGACCAAGAAAGGAGCTTCTTGACCAGACCTGAATCTGAACTGTGACCTGCCACCTCACCTCACCTATAGCCTACTCCACCACTCTCTCACACATCATCGACGCACTCCTCCCTGGCTTCCTCGTAATGACTAAACCCTTCGCTTCCCCCAGCAGCACAACTAGGAACATAATAATGCGGGCACTCTTAATCCAGGAGGCGGGTACCACCCCTCCCCCAAAAGCTTGAGCCGCTCGCTCGGTCAGGGAAGGGACCAGGGACTCACGACGCGGAAGCAATCTCTTCAGGAACGCAACCCCATATTTGACACCAAGCACGAACCAGTCAATATAGAAAATATTGATTAGATTGGCTTTTTTTTTGGCCCAGGAGGCTCGACAGGTGGGCGGAACTATGTGTGGTCTGGTCTGGGGAAGGCAGGAAGCGGGCGGACGGGCGGGAACCAGAGTATGTGCAGTAGGAGGTGCAGTGTGTAGTGTGCAGGACTAAGACACGGCTGACTGGCTGGGAGGGTCTGGCTTTGCACGAACCCCAGTCGCATAACGTGCCAAACGTTGGGCGTTGTTCCTCGCGAAGGAAGGGACGAACAAACGCTGGCGTTGGGTTTGTGGAGAACGTCTCGTGGTTGTGTTGTGATATAGGGGGTATATCTCGTGGGTGTGGAGGGGCAAAGTTGAGTAATCATCGGTCTTTCCCACATCAGTTAGCTCCCTCATGAGCCCCTCATAAGGAGACTATAAGGAGTCTCCTTCGTCGGCCGTGCGTACCACGTCGCAGACCACACCAGTTTCTCCCTTGGTGGACTAGACTTCGTAACCC
Source organism: Schizothecium sp. R5324 (assembly GCA_037042205.1). Taxonomy (NCBI): domain Eukaryota; kingdom Fungi; phylum Ascomycota; class Sordariomycetes; order Sordariales; family Schizotheciaceae; genus Schizothecium; species Schizothecium sp. R5324. The sequence goes on along the minus strand of JAXQJB010000032.1, from coordinate 2,293 downwards.
CATTCTCAGGAGACCTAGTGGGATCTATCAATCCCAAGACCCCCCCATACCGATTTACCACCTTACACTCCGCACAAACTTCATGATAGTGGATGGGCTAGGTATCTTTAGCGGTAATGGTGGGAGTAGAGGGAGAGCTAGATGAGACAAGGGCTGTGTCTCAGTGCGATGAGGGTATAAGTAAGAGACCTCGAGGGCGCGCTTCTACAGAATTCACACCCTGACAAAACGATGTAGTTCTTGGAAAGGCCAAGAAGGAGACTGAAAGTGGTCGAAGATACAAGGGGGTTTCGAAGGTAGGCGTCGTTTGAATTCCGGGAAGTTGATGAACAATACTTTGTCTAGCTGCTTGATTCTTCGACTTCCAAGTGGCACGGCTGTTGAAGAGGATGGACAGACGCCGCTCTGGAGCGACATGGCCATTGTCAAGAGAGGCATTTTGACAATTCTTTGTCTGACAACAAATTCGCCCCTCGCTGTTAAAGATCTCTTGCGCTGTTGAACAAAGGGTCGATATCAAAATCGAAATGTGGTCTTTGAAAGACCATAATTGGGCAGACAAACATGTATCCCTGGTGGATAGAGTCATACGTCGTTGCAGGGAATGGCCTCTAATTGCCAAGACCTTGCGTCCTGATGTCTTTGCCTCTCTTGCTGCAGGAACCCTGTGGAGCGTTCTCTGCGCACTGGTCGCCGAAGCAAAGGGCGTCTCGCGACTTTTTAGAAGCCTTGGATTTCTCAACTCCAGAGAAATTGAGACTGTGAGATAAACGGTAAAATTTAGAGCTAAGAAGATTTATCAAGAAGATTCATTGTCAAGACATGCTGTTCAAGCTAGGAGCGAATCCGGCGTCCGGTCTTGCAACTCTTTGAGGTGTTTGGGCACGGACAGCTGTACATCAGTGACAATCAGGTACATTGCGGCGCTAAAAACGGCTGACATTGCCCGTTTTTCGGGCGCTGACATTTCGCAAAGCAAGTACCATAAAGTAACGCTAGGTGAATAGAGCCGTGCGGCGCTTACGTGACTTCTTCCACAGTGCAATGACGCCGACCTGTACTTGGTTATCCCAGCGGGTACCTGCAAACTTGGCATTCCTCCCGCCAAACTCAGTTTCCCTCTTTGCTCGTCTCAATTTCTTTATTTCATCTCCCATAGGGCATTTTCCGCATTGTCGCTCAATTTGAGGAGAGATGTTTCTAGCGCACTACAGCAAAATTTCTACCAATTACGATGTTTCGGGTTTGCGCAGTCAGCGCCAGCCGTCTAGGCGCCAACGCCACCGAAATGCCTGACGTGCGGGGTTGGTGATTCCGGCAGCGAAACGCGTCGTCACCAAAAGACGGCCACAACAACCACATCAAGGTTCAATATGCCCATCGAAACCACCGGTATGCGCGCTGTGTGCCTTGAACACCAACAATAGGTTCTTGCTATCCCTAGTAGTTGTCCAAGTTTTAGCTACTGATACGTTGAACTTACGGATCCACGGCTTTCAGGCTTTCCGTCCGCACACCACCGTCGAGCACCGATACATATACCTGCTGAGAGCTGAACCTGATAAGCTTCCGCGATGCGGCTCCTGGAACGGGACGATACCGGCGAGTTCCGTCTGACGAAGCACCTCCCGAACGATACGATCCCCGAGATTCCGCCTTACGCGATACTGTCGCACACATGGGGCGACGAAGAGGTCCTCTTCAAAGACCTGGTGGACGGTACGGCCAAGAAAAAGGCGGGCTATGCCAAGATACAGTTTTGTGGAGATCAAGCCTGGCGCGACGGGCTGAAATACATCTGGGTTGACACCTGCTGCATCGACAAGTCCGACGCTGCCGTGCTTCAGCACGCCCTCAACTCCATGTTTCGTTGGTACCGCAGCGCGGCGAGATGTTACGTCTACCTAGTTGACGTCTCAATCCATCAGCAGGGCGATGGCCCCGGTTGGAAACCTGCCTTTCGACAGAGCAGATGGTTTACCCGAGGATGGACCCTCCAGGAGCTCATTGCTCCGACGGCCGTGCAGTTCTTCTCTAGAGAAGGCGAGCCCCTAGGAGATAAGAAGTCTCTGGAACAAGAAATCCACAATATAACCGGGATCCCCCGACAAGCCATCCAAGGTAGCCCTCTATCTGATTTCAGCGTTGCCGAGCGGATGAGATGGATCGAGAAGCGTAATACGAAATACGAGGAAGACAAGGTGTACTCTCTATTCGGCATTTTTAGCGTGCACATGCAGCTAGATTACGGCGAAGGAAGACAGAGCGCATCTGACAGGCTGCGAGAGAAAAT
>JAXQJB010000031.1:0-11850 GCA_037042205.1 Schizothecium sp. R5324 | reverse complement strand
GGGACTGCAGCGTGTCCTGGCGGAAGTAGCGCGACCCCGTTACCTTGCCGCCGCCCGAAGAGGCCTTTCCGTAGCCGAGACTGGTGCCGAGGATCTTCTTGAAAAGGGGGCGCAGCGCGGGCAGCGAACCGGCGATGATGCCCGTGTTGCACTCCATGACAGTCCAGATGGAAATGTCGCGCGAATCCCACAGCCAATCGCCCGTCTTGCCGTAGTTGACCAGAAATCCAACCTTGATAAACGCGGCCGCGCAGGCAAAGGCACCGAGAGACAGGGCGAAGATGAGGGAGAAGCGCGTGCGGCGGTTGACGTTGAGGTGCCACAGCATTGGGATCGGGATGACGAGGGCGAGGAGCAGATCGGTCAGGATGTTGAGGGTCACGTTGGTGTATGACAGCCCCTTGAGCGTCGATTGTGACCAGCAGTTCTGGGGGATGCTTTGATCCCAGAGCGCGCGGATGTCGGTGCATTGCAGTACAACGGTGAAGAAGCAGCCGATGGTGTAAAACGACATGAAGCCCATGATGCCGATGATAAGCTGGCGGTAGAACTTTGTACTCGCGATGCGTAAAAGCGTGGCGCCCACGGCCAGCTTGGTGACGCAGATGGCGATGAGATAGATCGGCTGGCTGATAAAGTTGAGCTTCAAACCCGTCGACAAGTGCTCCAGCGGAATGTCGCCCATGTGGCGGCCCGCGCCGTAAACAATCGATCCCCAGATAACTCCCTGTCCGGCCACACACATGGCCATGGCGAACGACATGAAATAATCCTGCGCGTCACCATCCATGTCAGCCACGGCTCCTGCCCTCACTGATTATCATCATCAATGACCAGCAACATCCCCACACGGGGAAGAGATCACCGACCGGAGATGTTAGGGTCCAAATAGAAAAGAAAAAAAAAAACCTACATCGAGACCGACGTTGCGCACCATGACGAGTCGCACATACATACGGGTGCTGTACGTGATCAGGGCCAGAATGGTGATGGCCAAGGTCGCGCCCAGGATTCTGGGACCATCGTCCTCGGCCGGGTTCGACGGGAGGCCGAACTCGTTGATCACCACCCCAGAATTAGGCATGATGGGCAAAAGTACGCGGGGTACCAGAAATCGAAGGACACGACGGCAGAGGAAGGACGACGCATGCGCATATCACTCTGGGGGATGTGGATCATGGATATAAAAAGGGTGACAATGTTCTCAAGAAAAACGGCAGTGTTTTGCGAGTTATGTTTTGGGTAGTTCGCCCGCAAAAAACTCAGGGGGGCTGTTGGAAAAGTCAGGGGGGAGGGGCCGATGAAGGTTTCCCCCATCTGTTGCAATCGTTTAGCACTGCACGTCAGATCATGGCAACCCAGGAGATGCGTGGAACCCTGGTTATCATCCACGTTGCTGGCATGCCTCTCCTTCCTTTTTTTTCTTCGCTCTTCATGGACCCTCCTTTCTCCCCCATGTCCACTGCGCAGCAAAAGAGGCTGATACAGTTTGTGCGCTAGCAGTGGTGGGCATCGCTCGCTTATTTGGTCGAAAAAGGGAGATACCGTCCGGGGGAGCACGGGCAGCCGCTGAAGGCGGTGGCAAACCCGTCAAAAACTCACAGTGGCATCTGTGCTGCCACCCGCGGATGCCGGAACGTATCCCAGCACACTTGGCCCTCTCCCCGAATTGGGGGTTTACCACATCCACGCAGCGGAGACAGCGATTCTACGGGCAATCTTCACAGCTGGGGGGGCCGGGTCAGGGGCAATTTGGTAGCTCTCCTGATTTCACTTTCGATCTTTTTATCAACTCTCCTCTTTATCTAAGGTCGAGACTGTTGCTACATAGATGTTTCACGGCTGGGAAAAGAATACTATCCCAGTACCACAGAAAGGTAAAATTGGGTACCTCATATAAGCCACGCTCGTGCTTGTTGATTCTGGGGGATCTACCTGCAGAAGAAGGTGCGTGTTTGGAGCTCAGACCCGAAGAGACTGCCGGCTTCCTTTTTCCGCTGGTTACTTTCCTTTTTCTCCTGTTGGCTGACAAGCGCCAAGGTCGAACTCGAGCGCACGGTTGGGCGACGTGCATGAAGCTATCACGACGACCGGTAGTCTAGCTTGCAAGCTGTCATTCCCAGAAATAAAATACGCAAGTGCAGTAGTGCGTGTAAACTACTGCGAAGATAAGTGAGAGCGGCATAATCCGTCCCAGCTCGCCGGGTTGGACCGAGGCCCTTGTACCTCCTCGTTCGGAAGGATCCACAACCACTCCTCCCCTCATCTCCATGGCAGGGAACGGGACCCAGTACGCCTGACTCGAAGCAGCATGCATCCCCATGACTGCATTTCCCACTGTCCCAGGCAGCGTCTCATGGGAAATCCTTCGGAAAAGGGACTCCATCTGGTCATCTCAATGTGTGGGATTCCGGTAGGACCGGACGGGCATGGCAACATGGGGGCAGCAACATGGCGCCCACGTTTGCGAAGTGAAATGCCCCCTTGGCGCTTACCCGGCACCTCTCGAGTGGCCCTCAACTCCTCCTCGGTGGGCCGAGCGAAGCACCACTTTATCCAGTTGGAGATGTCCCGAAGGACGCGCAGAAACTCCTATTTAGGAGCGTCTTCGCTGCTTGGATCCGGGATGCTTTTCTTTTGCTCAACCACGTCCATCCCTCCCTCCCAGCCCCATCCCCGTCTTGACAAAATAATCGCAAGATGCGTGCCGGGACAGTCGCTCTTTTCGCTCTCAAGGCAGCCTCCGTGCTCGCCGCTCCGGCCCCGCAGGCCAGCGGTGGGCCCGAGGCCTCCGTTGAGCCCGTGGTTCCCTCCGAGGAGGAGCTCACCGCCGCTTTGCTTTCCGGCAACCCCGAGGATGCCCTCAGCGCCATGGCCGCCCTCGACACCGTTCGCTACAACCAGATCGAGGAGGAGTTCGCCGAGGCCGAGACCAACCCCGAGAAGCGCTCTCTCTTTGGCAGTTGCTCCCTGAGCAAGCTGCAGATCCGCCGGGAGTGGTAAGTTTGTCTCTTCTCACTTACCCCTTTTTCTTTCTTTTTTTCTGTTTGTTTTCTGACATGCAAATAGGGGCACCCTCAGCCGCTCGGAGCGCAAGGCGTACACAGATGCCGTGCGCTGCCTCCAGGCCAAGCCGGCGACCTGGCCGGCGACGTACGGGCCCGGGGCCAAGACGCGGTTCGATGACTTCGTCGCCGTGCACATCAACCAGACCATGGAGATCCACTACACAGGCAACTTTCTCTCGTGGCACAGGTACTTCACCTGGCTGTACGAGCAGGCCCTCCGCAACGAGTGCGGGTATCGCGGTGCCCAGCCGTACTGGAACTGGGGCTTGACCGCCATCACGGGTCTCGAGAACTCCTCCATTTTCGACGGCAGCGAGTACTCAATGAGCGGCAACGGTGCGCCCGTCCCCAATCAGGGCAACATTGTAATCACTGGTGGTGATGGTCTCCCCCCTATCGTCCTTCCGCCCGGAACTGGTGGCGGCTGTGTCACCTCGGGGCCCTTTGCCAACATGAGCGTCAACCTTGGCCCCGGGGGTCTCGATCTCCCCGGTGGTATCTCGGAAGTCCACCCCGAGGGTCCCTTTGCCTACAACCCCCGCTGCCTGAAGCGTGACTTGACCACAGCCGTCAACCGCCAATTCGCCAGCGCCCCAGCCGTGCTCGCCAACATCCTTCTTCCTCGCGACATCGACGCCTTCCAGATGCAGATGCAGGGTATCCCCGGTACCGGCAACATTGGTAAGTTACCCCTTTTTTGGGGGGGGGGAGGGAATACGTCTGCAAATAGGTACATGGACAGTGGCTGACACTATCGCTACCTAGGCATCCACGGCGGCGGCCACTACTCGCTTGGCGGCGACCCCGGCCGTGACTTCTTCGTCTCCCCCGGCGACCCGGCCTTCTACCTCCACCACGCCATGATCGACCGCGTCTGGTACCTGTGGCAGGCTCTCTCCCCCAATTCCCGCACCAAGGGAACCAGTGCCGTTGCTGGCACCCGCACCTTCATGAACATGCCCCCCAGCGGCGATGCCACCATTGAGGACTATGTTGACATTCCCTACACCGGTGGTCAGCCCCGGAGGATCAAGGACCTGCTGAGCACCGTCTCGGGTCCTTTCTGCTATGTCTATCTCTAAATCTTGGTAACTTGAGGTTTTCCCAGTTTGCAGGTACTTCTTCCCAGGAACCACCAGCTTGGTCGGTTACATACCTCATGTCATTTTATTCATACGCGTCACGTCACACGGATGTTTCTTCACGGAGAAATGACAAGGCTCCACGCTTCATCATACCCATCCCCATGTATATACCACACCTACTACACATGCTGCCGCTAATACCAATAACACCTTGCCTTTCCCTCAATCCACCCATCCATTGCGAGGTCTCGAAACGTGTCATCCCGAAATAGAGACCCATCGTCCGCTAGCATTACATACCGTGACAAACACTAGCGCAGTGCGGACGTTTCACCGAACGAACAACAGCAAACTGAAACTCTCCCCCTTTTTCTCGGAGGGGACCCACTCTCGGGAGAACATCCGACTTGAGTAACATCACCGGTTGAATATCCTAAAAGGTGACAAGAGGGCAACGCGGTTCCACATATCATGTTGCGTTGCTCACCGACTATTGATGAACGCATAAACAACAAGAAAAAAGGAATGAAATAGATGCAGCCAACGAAGAAAAGAAAACTAAGGCAGCGTTGAGATGGATGTGTTTGAAAGGGTTTGACATTTTGATGTTTCTTCGTCTCCGTTTGCGTGACACTAAATTTTACCCTCGTGTTGTAAGGGCATGAAGTCGGCGCAATCGAAAACCACCAATTACCACCTCAGCCGGGGTGGCGGACGGCAAGGCGTCTCTGAGCAGTGAACCCCACTGGGCTGCGCAGAAGACGGGGGGAATGAACACCCTTGAGTCCTCTCGTCGGAACCCTCTCGTTGCTTGAAACGGTAACACTTGTTGGTCGGGGGTAGTTCCAGTTCTGGCCAAAGTCACAGATGGCTTCGGTTACTGGGAACTGTCTTGACAAGCCTCGGGATGACAGGGGCAAGGGGCGAAGCTTCTCGTAAGGAATCGGGAACAACGTGCGGCAGTTGATCTAGTTTTACGCTCTGCTAAATGCGTGAGGTCGTCAACTTGGTGGAGATCAGGGAACTCAAGCCTCTAGCCATGCGCTACAGCAGCAGGACCTCGAAAGACAAAACGCGCGTGTTCCAGACTCCTGTCTCAATATTCTCTTTCGTGCGAATCAGCGTGAATAAAAGTGGCTAAAGCAATTCCAACACCCAAAAATTACCAATTAAACATTACTAAAACCATCAAAGTCCTGAAGGAGCTCTTAAAATGAGACAACCAGGAGACAGAATGTACCCAGATAACTTGAAACCCCCTTTTCGACTCCCTAAACATTCTGAGCCGCATCCCCCGTTACCCTCAATCCCGGGCCGGTGCCAGTTGCTGTTGGTCCCGGGCCCGCGCTGGCTATCGTCGGATCGGCGGTGCTGGTGGCGGGCGGAGCGGCAGAAGGAGCGGCCCCACTTCCAAGAACGCCACCGGCTCCAGCACCCGTTCCGACACCAACCGCGGCCGCAGTGCCCTTGCGTCTTCCGAAAATGCGTCTCCGCCTGCGACCACGATGATCCCTCAGCTAGATGTCAAAATTCCTTTGCCAAAAACACCTACCGGAAGAGCCCATGTCGCTTCTCGTGAATCTTGCCATGCTCAATTGTCCAATAGACGCCCTGTCGCTGTCAGTTCTCCCTCTTCCCTGATCGCTGGGAAGTCGACTCACCAAAAGGAAGCTCAGCATATAAATGAAGCACGCCACAAACGAAAACGCCTGGACGGTCCGATACGCCGAGCACCCTGACCAATTGACGTTGATCCCGGGCGCTCCAACGACATACCACCGTCCCCAGTAGTATCCCCAGCACGTGGTGTACCACTCCGAGTTGCAGGTGTTGATTCCCGTCAACTGTCCATGTCAGCTTTCTTTTCCGAATTAGGATCAGGAAACATACAGTCTCCAACAAGCAAAAAACAACCAACCAAGCGGCAAAAAAGAAAAAGTCAATCGAGAAAAACCAAAACGAATAACCCAGCGGGGGGAAGAAGAACAGAGAGTGGAGAATGGTCAGGGAGGCGATGACGGCGGCATAGATGAGACTGCCGTTGGGATCGGTGACGCCGGCTTGGCCGATGAGGTAGAAGGCGCGACCGAGGAGGCCGAGGACGATGGCGCCGCAGGCGAGTTCGCCGAGGCGGAGAAAGACGGAGAGACCGCGGGAGGCATGGCTCCCAGTGGGGGTGCCATCTTTGGTCATGGTGGTGATTCGAAACTTGTCTTCGTGTGGTGACCGACTTGGGTGTGTAAGATGTCTGAGATGGGAACGGGGAAGGTGGAAAGTGGCACGATGGCAAGTTGAAATTTGAAAGCGAGACAAAGAGCGGGAAGTGCCGGCTGGGTATCGTCGGGTTGGTGATGGTGGGCCGGAATAGGAAGTATTCACGAATGCAGGTGGAAGTGTGGACGAGGGGAGTGACGGAAAGGGAAGTGAGACAAAGGCATTACAGTAAAATCGAAAAGGGGTAAGTTGCATCATTGGAATGAAGGATTTTATGGGGAGAGAGGGTGAGTCGAGCCGTCAAACACGGGGTTTTGGTGTTAGGCAAAAGCGTTCGTAAGACGCAAGAGAAACAATAGCAGATAATATGTTCAACAGGTAGAATGGAACAAAGCTCCCACCGTGACGCCCTCCTTACTCAAATCGTTGTAAATAGCCACGGCCGCCCGAGTCTGGGCTACATGCACCTTCACTCCACGGCTCTCAATCGCTTTGACAACAGAATCCGCAACCCCCAGCCGCTCATCCATGCCTCGGGACAAGACTACGACTTGGGCGCCATGCTCGAGAAGTTCCTCAACGTCGGCAAGCTGAATGCCGGGATTGTGTCGAGTGCCGGTTTCTCCCCAGTCCCATGCCCGGCCACCTCCGGGCCACACCTTGGCGTCCTTGAGCTCCTCAATAATACCATGGACTTTGATGCGCCCCCATGAGATGGATGTGATGAGCGGCGACGTCAAGTCCGAGGGCTTGGCATTCTTGGCGTGAGTTGATGGCACAGACGGGGGTCCATCGTCATCTTCCGTCTTCCGGCCCGTCTCCTCGTTGCTCGGCGGTGTAGTGGCCATGTCGGTAGCGTCTTAGAGGCCCCTTTCAGAAACTGAGAAGGATGATTTTGTGTGCATGCGAGAGAAACGCGACGCAATGCGGATTAGCTCGACACGAGACTGGACCCCCGCTTTTCTATTTTCATGACGTTCGTTCCCCATTCGTCTGTTGTCCGAAACCTCGCATTCCGACGGATAGTTCCGCATCGTCAAGTTAGACCGATGCCGAGCGCAAATCGCATGCGGGTGCGCAGACCAAAAGTTCAACGTTCATTAATGCATTGCGGTCTTGAACTAGGAATTAGACCACGAGGTACCTTGGGCAATGAAACAAAAAGTGGATTTCGGCTTGTGGATTATGACTTGATATGGTCTGATCCCTTTGTTCTATTGAAGAAAAGCTTGGTACAAAAGACCCGCATGATTAAAGACTGACTCGGAACTTCACACTTGGAAGTGGGCCCAGATCAACCTCAACCAAGGGGTTCCAGGCCAAAAACATGGACCGACCCCTGGAAACGAGAGACCCTTTCCATATTCGCTGTAGGACTCGGACTCCTGCTCTGAAGCCGAGTTGATATGTAAGTCGTTGCTTGGTAATCATCGTCTCAGCCTAATCATTTCCGACGTAGCAGCAGGAGCTAAGACACTAACTCCGGTACAAGCGCTTTTGACGCCTGCTAGCCATGCATTAAAAGGGCTGGCTCTCCACTCCCAAACGACTCAAATTGAACAACATCGCGGAAATCTCTTTAAACACTGATATCGACCCGGTTGATTTCGAAAACGGAGAGACTTGTCTTGATTCTGTCCATCCTCACCCCAGCTTGCACCACACCCCGAATACAGAATACAACACAAAACACAAAATCCAAAACACAATGAAGGCTATCAAGATGACCGAGCCAGGCAATGCCGAAATCCAAGAGGTGCCCATGCCCGCTCTGCGAGATGACTACATCCTGGCCAAGGTCAAGGCTGTCGCACTGAACCCAACGGACTGGTAAGACCAAATTCAGCAATCCCACAAGCACTTTCCCACCTGACGTGTTGTCTCAGGAAACACATCGATTACATCTCCACCCCAGGTTGCACGGTAGGCTGCGACTTTGCCGGTGTCGTCGAAGAAGTAGGATCCAACGTGACCAAGGGATGGAAAAAGGGGGATAGAGTTGCCGCCTTCACCCACGGTGGAAACAAGGTCCAGCCCGAGGACGGCTGTTTTGCCGAATATGCTGTTGCCAAAGGCGATCTCTGGACAAAGGTAGGCTCCTTCCCTCCCCGAACACTCCTGTTTCTCATCTTAGCTAACCCCTTCAAGATCCCAGACGACATGTCCTTCACCGACGCAGCCTCTCTTGGCGTAGGCATTACCACCGTTGGCCAATCCATGTACCAAGCCCTCGGTCTCCCCTTCCCCGAGTCGGGCAACCGCGCAAACCATCCCTTCCTCGTCTACGGTGGAAGCTCCGCCACAGGAACTCTCGCCATCCAATTTGCTCGTCTTTCGGGTTGCTCGCCCATCGTCACCACTTGCTCTCCACAAAACTTCAACATGGCCAAGGCTCTCGGTGCTGATGCAGTGTTCGATTACAAGGATCCAGACGTAGCGAAGAAGATTCGGGAGTATACCAATGACTCTCTCATCCTCGCTCTCGATTGTATCTCCTCCAAGGAGAGCGCCGAAATCACATCACAGGCCATTGGTTCCAAGGGAGGCGAGGTTTGCTTTCTTCTCGGGGGCTGCGAGACGGGAAGGGAGGATGTGAAGGGGATGGCTACACTGGGCTATACTGTGATGGGAGAGTATTTCACTTTCGGGCTGAGCGGAATGAGCGAGTACCTAGCAAAGGTGGAAGATCTCGAGTTTGGGAAGAAATTTTGGGCCCTGGCAGAGAGATTGCTTGCGGAAGGGAAGGTGAAGCCTCATCCGGTGGAGGTGGGGAGCGGTGGGTTGGCTGGCGTGTTTGATGGGCTGCAGGCGATGAGGGAGGGCAGGGTCAGTGGAAAGAAGTTGGTGTATGTGGTTGATGAGACGAACTGATGTTATTGTATTTGCATCAATCCGATTTCCTTTGTCCGAGCAATGCCCTTGTCATCTTGTTCTCTTTATGGCCCGAGATTCCCCACTTGCCGGGCGTTTCTGCAATTGCAATCGCAAACCCCTTTTTGCCTTCCATCTGGCTGGTTTCCGGAAGAGTCAATGACGCACTGTTGGACGTCAGCGGATGCTCTTTAAAGGCATTCTGCAGTCGAGTTGTTACGGTTGAGTTGAGACAATCCACCAAGTCCATGATGCGCTCCTCGTATCTCAGGTAATGCAAACATCGCTTTCCACACCACTCATCGCAGGTCAATTCTTTTGTGTGTGCTAACTCTGGGTCGCAGTCGCAAGGTTGCGCCTTGAAATCGCCGAGGACAGCGTTAGACTGAAGAAGCAGTGACATCAACAGGGCAAGAAAAGACGCTGGGTTCATGTTTTTTTTCGAGATAGTGAGCCGATGTAAAAGCGAAGAGAGAATCGAACCCAACCCTTGAGACAGACTGCTGGATGCGGGGTTACGAGCGACTATAACGGGCTGGTCTGACTACGTAGCTCTAGCCCTCAACCCAATTATCCGGAATTTCTAGAGTTACATCAATAACACGGCCAAGTCGCATTCGCGGCGCGCTTGAGGAAGAGCTGCGACACTAGAAATTCAACACAGATGGGAAGGGCTGACGACTACTGCATAAGGCCGGAAAGAAGAGTAGGCGCCTAGGTTGGGCCAACTAAGTGGTTCGCATTTGTTCCAATCGTGGTACACACGACGGTGTGGTAGTGCCAGGGTCACACAGCTGCTGCGCGGAAAAGTGGAAGTGGTCGTCCAATAGAGTAACAAGCTAGTGATTCAACTCCTATCGCCTCGCCCAGAGTTGCCAATGGCATATTGCTATCCGATTGAACGCAGCACCTTGGCGATTTTGTAGAGAGGGGTCGTGTCTATTCCAGTGTCACGTCCTCCGTCTCAACACACGGAAATGACCCTCAGCCCCTTTAGCCGGCTTACCACCTCGGCAGCCACCGGTCATTCATTTCTCACCGAAACATCCCAAGATCTCGGCAGCTTCCGCGTATATTACTTTCTACACTTCAGCCCCGGAAACTCCCAAGACACGATCTGTTCCCAGACCTGTCAAACCGCAAATCCCCCGGCCCGCGGACCCAGTAGTCAGCGCGGAAAGCTGCCGCTCACGCATCTCAATAATTGACACAAGCCGCGCAGAGTACGAGAATCAAAGGGTTCCGGACTTAGGCTAGCAAGGCTCAACGAACCGGGTCTCGGGGTCAAGGCCGGGTGCCTTGTCATTCTGCCGTACCACATTCTTCCGGGACGCTCTAGAAGGCTTCTACCGCGTTTTGGCAGAAGAGCCGCATGTCCGTACGGTGCCATAATGCGAATGTAAATTACTCCTCCAATCCGCCCTTAATATGGGTATATTGGTTTGCGCGGTCTGCCTGTCATGATAGGATAATTCCAGGGCCCATCGCGCTGGATGGTGGACTTTCTCCGCACTGGGGGTTGTTCTTGGCTGCGAAAGTCTGCGATCAAGGAGTATAACTGTGCGGGGGACCCTTTGTACCAGTCTGTTGATCTGGGAAGTGGTGTTAGTTCGTTTGCCTCTTGTTTGATTCCGGATCTGTTGCCATAATGATTGCGCCAATTGTCCTCCTGGCGGCTTCGGCCGCTCTGGCGTCTGCTCAGGGGCCACCCCCGGCTGCCACGCCGGCGGGATGCACGGCGAAATCGTTTGTCATCCCCAGCTGGGTTGTTGCGAACTTCTCATCGGCGGGTGGCAAGACGTCCTTCACGACCTTCAATCGAGCATCCAACGTCACTTCGACCGTTGAGTGTACCGGGGGCAGTTGCACAGCATCAGGGAGTCTCAAGGCCCTCGTCGAGCTCAGTGAGAGCTCGGCAGTCGTCTCACTGAATGAGACCTGGAACTGCAACGATAGACCCGGTGGTGAGCGGTAAGTCGGGATGAGATCAGGGGCAAGCATAAAACTCACAAACGTGTTGCCAGCTTCATGTTCTGGGCCGTTGGCAATAACTCGGTGCCTCTCGCCCAAGCGGACGGGAAAGTCACAGCCAAGAACCCCCAGGTTCTGGTCAAGGGCTCCCTCATCGCCCCGGTCGCGATAACCCCCATCTACTTCGAGGGTCCAACCGGTCACGACACACCCGGCTGCAGCGCCGGATCCGAGAAGCCAAAATGGACCGTCTCGGCAGTGGCCTACTCAGATGCAACTGGAGACGGTGTCAACAGCGTTGCCCAGCGAAGTCTCAGTCTTCTCCTCATCAACCAAGCTACTGGCTACGACGCAAGCTGCATGGCATTCGCAGACGCCGACGCCAACTCCGACGTCCTCAACCTCAACTGCGCCGGCCTCGAGTTCCAGTCGCCCACCATCGGCCGCTACAGCACCTCTACTGCGGCCACTTACAATGTTGCCACCAGACAACTAACCGTGACCCAAACCTGGTACTGCGACGACACTGACCCCGGAAGACCGTAAGCCCCCTCCCCCGGCTCCCTAGACTCCTTTCTCATCCCCCCCTCCGCCTTGTCACTAAGTCACTAACATGGAACCCCCGGATGTCCATCTCCGCC
>JAXQJB010000030.1:0-12240 GCA_037042205.1 Schizothecium sp. R5324 | reverse complement strand
ATCAGGGGATCCGCGTTGGCCGGAACACGCCAGGAGAAATGGCTGTCAGCCTTCTATATATGAGAACGCCACGCCAGTTTGTATCTCGGCCGAGAGAATGGTGTGGCAGATGCGGAACGACGGGGCGACCGCTGGGTCCTGGGTCAGGGCACCGGGGTGCGGAGCAGAGACGGTGGCTGCGAGCTGCTCATGAGGGCAGCATTGGTAGAGGGGACCACTCCGAATTGCAGGCAGCTGCAGCCTATCATGGAGTGTTGGAGCCGCCGACTTCAGGCTCTTTTGGAAGCAATCCAGCCAGCTGGGACGCTGGGGGGTGGAAGCGATGGGGCCCAAAAATCCTCCAGCACTTCGGGTTAGTGGTGGTGGTTCCCAGGTTCTCAGGCTCCGTGGCGGTATTAAATGCTGGTGAGGTGCTGCAGGTTTTAGAATGGCAAACCAAAGCGCGATGTCGCTGCCAAGGATCGCCCGCCAGATTCGAGATTGCTGTGCCAGAGCCGCGCTTGAGACACCCGGCGAGGGGGTGGTGCCGGGGGGAGGGAGCTGGAGTGTCAACGCCGAACAAAGAGCACCCGCTTGGAGCGCGGGTACGGATCGCGGTGCCAGGGTGATCGCAACGGACGACGAGAAAACATCCAATCTAGCGCTGGTGACCTGTCCACTCGTCTCGATCTGTGTGGCCCCCGTCCCTTGCGTCTTCAGGCCTTGATTGGCAACGTCTTGTGAACTTTGCAGCCACGAATCTGGACGCACCCTCGGACGCTACGCTTGCGGCCTTACAAGGCCCCTTGCCGCATCGCTCCCCCGGAGCAAAAAGTCGATCAAGAAAGACGGCTAACCCGACAGAGCAGCGATGCGGAGCAAGTGCAGATGCAAAAGAAAGCGGGCAGCGGGCCCATTGGATCTCTAGCGGGCGACCGCAGAAACAAAAAGCATCTCGGTGAGCGGTACAATCGAGCACAGCTGCGGAACAGAGCTTGGCTGGACGAGTCCGATTTCCCAGATTTCCACATTAAGAATCACCTACATTCTTGGGGGAAAATGAGGCGGAAGGAGCGAAAAGGAAAGAGCGTTAGGCTGGTGGCCGTTCATTGATGGGGGAACGATGCAGACCGTCTCAGCTCCTTCCCCCGACACCGCCTACACAGTGTCAAGTGGGCGCGTCCGCAAAAGTGCTCGAGGCGGTGGGGAGAAGGAGGGGAACCTGGGAAGGCACGACGATGGGTGTGCCCCTTTCCGCCTTTCGCATTCGAAGATTGCTAGCATTGGCAACCCGTTCCATAACTCCCAAAGACGGGTTGCGTGTAGAGGTGGGTGACAGATCTCCGAGCATGCAGCAAAGACCTGGTCTGACGCTAGTGAGGCGTTGCCCGTTCTTGGTCCGTTTTTCTTCTGGATCATACCCCGTCGGTCCCTTAGTCGATCCATCGCTGCACAGGACAGCCCTGGTGAACACTATGCAGCACTTTAACCGCCGAGATGGCCACTTGGATCCTGTCCGGGGAATCTGTCATCGGGCCGCCTTTGGTGCTAGCACTTGGGGGTGTCTCAGGCAACTAGCAACCCAAGTGTTGGTTTGGCGACGGCCATTGCTGACAGGCCCATCCCATCGTTTTGTCGGTCACAGCATCAGACGATCTCAAGCGACACAGATAGCTAGCTTTGACAGATGGGCAGGTGCGACGGTGTGCGAACGCATGGCTCAGGTAGGGTTGGATGGAAGGAGCCGATCTCCCCGAACCTTGCGACGGGGTGGGTGGCAGCCAGGGAGAAGGCCAACCAGCAAAGGAAAATGCTAGTCCACCGCTGGAGCCTGGGCTGCCCGGGGAAGGGCTTGTAATGAGCCTATGGGAGGGGATCGCCCACCCTCCCTGCTTTTCAAGGGACGAATGGGGGCAATGCCAGCTCGGCTGGCTTGAAGCCGTCGAACTCTGGCCAACAGCAAAGCGATTCTAAACGCCAACTACACAGTGTATCCAGGCGGTCGGTACCGAGATGAAGTCAAGGGGCGAGCGCTGATTGGCTGGGAAACTCGCCCGTTACCAGACTGTCGGGTCCAAGCGATCGATATCGTTGGCTGCCCACCTCAGGACCTATTTTCCTGTCAACCCGACTCTGGCGGCGGCAAATATTCCGCTCCCGTCCGCTCCTGCGATCTGTGCTCTGCTTCCCCTTCAGCCCCCTTCAAGCCTCGGGGCAGGTGTTTGATTTCTAGTTTTCATGCTGTCTTGCAAGCCGTAGGGAAAGGGGCGGGGCGTCCGCAGACCAGCTGCAGCTGCATTTGAAATAATCTGGCGCAATGCTGATCACCCCGTCTACCGTTTTCATGGGGTTGTCTGTTGGATGGACATCGACCGCCTGGAGGGCGGCTATGGCTGCGGAGACGACGTCGGCGCGCTTGTTGGCTCGACGGAGGAGCGACGCCTCCCCTCCATTCCATCCCATTGACCCACACCAGGGTTACGTGGCACGGCAGGGAAGCCAAAACATCTGTCGTGCATATATGTAGATGCTCTGGCATAGATTGGGGAGCCCAGCTCCTTCTGCAGGATTCATGGGTGGGACGGCACGTCCCAGCGCTCACTGCCTGAGGACATCTGGAAGCGTGTGGTGGTGGAAGGCAATCTAGTTCGCAATTTCCGCCACTGACGATTCCATAGTAGCCCCTGGCCGCCGAAAACGCGACCCTTTCTCGTTCGGGAGACGCAGAAATAGAAGCCTGGCACTTGCGGTGAATTTTGGTCGACGAGACTGATGTCTGCGCGAGCTGGTGGCTCGTGAGTCGCATCTGATGAGGAGCCCCACTCTCGTTCCACCTCAGATAGTTCCCAAAGCAGAATCGCGATTTCTATTCGTTGAGAGCGGCCCCACTCGACGTATTGGGCACTAGGTTCGGAAATATTCGTGGGGGGTCGATAAACCAGAGCAGAAGCGGAAGCTAGCATGATGCAACTCGTTCCACTACTCTTCGCGGCAAACTCGCAGGAGAATCGCTCACATGACTGCGAGACACTCGGTAGGCACCTCAGCTCTGGGACTGAGGCATGGCCTTGGAATTTCACTGTGCATGCTTGGGAATCTAGCCGCGCAAGATTAGACACGGCTCGACAATCGGATGGGACTTACTCACCCGCAAGGGCCCAGGGCGTCTGGCCAGTCGTCCATCCGCAAAACGGTGTCAACGGCTGGGCGGGCGTTGTATTGCGTCAGGCGTCGGTAGCGCCTAGAATTGGTCGCAACGCTGGGGTCAATACATTCCCCGGTCACACCTCCGAGTTTGATGCAACCAACAAAGGGACGAAGGCAGGCACGGTTCGGTTGTTGCAAGCGCGACTTTCGAGCCGGCCCACCATTGAGGTTTCCCCTCAACCGAGGCCAGTCTCCCCGGGAAAATGCCGTGAAAGGGACTTCGAAAACACCTAAGTTGTTACGAGCCTTTCAGCTCAGGCTCCCCAAGATCTAAGCAGCACCAACATACCGTCTCCCTACAGGGCCGGAGTATTCCATGTCACGGAAGGAACGCGGCGGTTAAGGTGGACTCGGAAAGTTGGGGGACGCAAGGGGTCAGCTCCTAGGCAGTTCCTTCCTCTACTGCTGCTCACACACCCTGCTTCACTTGCCCCATTGCGCCATGGATCATGGCGTGGCGAAGCCAGAAATCGGCCGGCAGATCTGAAAACCGCAATCAGTTTCCTTTCATCCCTCTTCAACCTACCAACGCACCCCCAGGCCCACTTTCTCATTCTGAAGTCGCACGACACAATATCATCGGGCAGCCAACACGAAATGGATACCAAGCGGCGGCCCCGCAGTGGCAACGTTGGAGGACCGGCAGCTGTTCGTCCCGTCGTAATGCCTTTACTTCCCTGTGCGCAGGACCTCACAGCCTCTGACGGGGTTTTCCGTCGCCTGACTGGATGGTGGTCCTCGGTGAGTGCTGATGCCACCCCATCACCACCGAACCATCGATACCGAGAGAGCTCGATGTTGCAAGCCGCATCGCCAAACACGAGGAGTTTGCCGTGTTGTGTTTATCCCTGCCTGCACGGCCACAGTCCCGGCACCTGGCCGCACCTCGCCCCTTTCCCACACGTTCTGATGGTTGTTGGTCTGGAAGAGATACCCCTTCTGTGGCCCATGTACTTGGGGAGAAGTCAAGCGAAGTACCTTGACTTGCCCAGCCCCCCAACGCAGCACACTCTCCCAGCATGCTGCTAACCTCCCTGGCCTTCAGCAAGACACGCACCGCCGCGGAAGCCTACGATCGCGTCGAAGGTTTTGGCAAGGCTTCCACGGTCCCTCCTGCTCCCAACACCACTCCAAATTATACCCACACCAAAGACTCGCAGAACTTTGCTCGTCATTCTCCTATCCCCCGCCGAGATCTCGGGCCAGCTAGCCCGTTCAATGCTGGACCTGCCGCCTCCCTGCCGAACTAAATCCTAAGTTTGCCAGACGCCATGACGCCTAGCCTGGTCCAGAAATTCAATGCTGTCGTTCTTCTGCTTGGGCTGTGCTGTACCCACCAAGAATAGCGCGTTAGTGCGCGCGCAACTGTCAAGCGGCGTCCTCCCTGAATCCATGCGCGCAAGTTAAGCGCTGCCTTTCGAGCCATCACCCGGCAGAAGGTGATAGGGCTGCGGAAGCAAAGCTAGCCGTGGATCTAAGGCGGGACACATTGCTGGGCAGTCATGGGATGTGAGTGAGTCAAAGATTGGCTGGCGGGAAAATAACGGACGGCTGGCCCCTGAGAAAAAGGGCCGGGGGTGCAACCATAAGGCGAGATAGCACCTGCCCTTCATCTGTTGTGGCACTCAGGGTTGCACCGCGTCCGGCGTGGAGTCGTGAGGTAATGTACCTACCTAGGCAGCCCTAGGGGTCGGAAGTCTCGGTCCACAGGGTTCCCTCCGCCGCCCAAGCCTTCCTTCGCCACCGCAAGGAGAAGATGTCTTGTTCGTTCGTTCGTAATACCCAACTTCAATCCGTTGCAGACACAGCACTGCCTAGCTGGCAAAGCGAGTTCATCGGCTAATCAATTTTTTTCTGCCGAAGTTGTTCGGAATGTCCACTGTCCCTTTTCAGCACGATACATGGCGACGGAGAGGCTCCCGATTCGCTCCTCAAGCCCGTCTGGCTCGTCCATGCCTTCCCCAACGCGTTCTCGGATGTTGCCATCAACACGGCAAAACAGCATCGGCAGCGCGCCGCCCTTCCACACAGAGACGCTATCCCGCGCAGACACAATGATGGTGTGGCATAGGTAATAGATACTCAGCAGAATCATCACACATGGGTAGAACAGCCAACGCCACTGGACTCTGATGAAAGGGGCAAGCTGAGTCGCGAATCCGTCGTATCGCGCTCCCGTGGACCCGCCGAGCGTGCCATACCTCCGGATTTCGGTCGTCATGGTCGCCGCGAACGTTTGAATCCAATCTTGAAGGTGGTCGCTAGCGTTCCACATCGCTTCCGCCCAGTCTGACGAATATTCAATGTTGCTGATGTCGGCATAGACGCTTCCTGTCGCGACGCCTGCCATAAACGAACGCAATGCAGTAATGGCCTCGTGGGTTACAGCATATCGAGTCCCATTGTCAACATTCAGTTGGTCGAGTGGAATGCCGACGAAGACATACTCAGTGCCATGCGAGTCCGCACGTCTCGTCGTCGTCGTCGTAGACCAATTTCCGACCAGCGACTCGTTTTGTATCCCGCCGTTGACCGAGATGGAATAACTCTGGATACAAAACCAAAGTGCGCACTCGTTGCCCTCGACCGACAACTCTTCGCCGTCTGGTCGACTTACGGAAATCATGTCGAAGACGGAGAAGTAGGCCCGGTTGCTCGCGTCCGCTGGATATACGGTTCCATTGGAGGGTCCGACTTTGAATATGCTGTACCCTGAGGCATTCATTGGGCCGTCCAGAGACGTTGTCGTAGCCGAGTATGTGCACGTCTCTGCCGTTTGATTGCAAGTTGTAGTCACCGGGACAGGAGTGCACGCACCGCAGGCCCCTAGTGTTGGAATCACTGGCCATGAGCAGTTTGCTGTCCCACAAGACGCTGGAACCACGGGTGGCTCCATTGATATGATCCCACTGTACACGGCCGCCTTGGTTGAAAGTGGTGGAACAAGATCTTGGACGGCTTTATTAGAACTCCGCCCTGCTTATTTCTCAGGGCTAGACTTACCAGCCATGAAGCCTCGTAGAAGATAGGAATCCTAGACCTCGGAACGAGGAGGTACCGGCGCTAAGCTGGAGGAACTGTTGTCGACTTGACGGGGCCGCTCTTCGAAGATGACCATTTGCTGGGAGAACGTCTCAAAACCGTGAGCGACGATGACAATAAGCGCTCCAATACAGCCGAGGTGTCTAGTCCCAACTGTTAGCACCTTTTCCAACATTCAGGTAACCAACCTACGCACCTCAACTTCATCCGCCACAGCAAATACAGGCTCCCAAGCATACCCCTTGATGCCTCGTCGAACACTTTGAAGTCGGAAAACAATGCCTTGTGATGGCTCCGGCGCTGCGCTGCTTCTGAAATCCAAATCCATGCCCCCTGGCTGATGGCGGCCTCGACAATGGCGCTCATCGACACACGGGTAATCGTCACCAGCGCAATAATGGCCGTGTCCAGTTGAAGTCCCCATCCAAGCTTAGGCACCAGGTGTCCGTCATCTGTATTCATTTCCCGTCAGTATTCACGCCTTACCCCTATTCATCGCTTCCAATACCCGCTCCCAACACGTGTCGGGGCTCAGGGATGGAGGACAGCGGGAGAACTCACAGCTCTTCAGCAAAACCACCAGACAGCATGTCGTCACGATACAGAGGAGTGCACACCAGTATTCCTCTTTCCACCACGCTGCAGACGAGAAGTACCTCCTGGCTGTTGCTCCTCGAGTAGCTCGATGGGTCCCGTTTCCATTGCCCTGGGTCCGTGGCAGGTTTTTTTGTTGGTGTTGTCTCGCAGGGCGCGAACCGAGGTAAATTTCTTCAAAGGATGCGGTTATGTTGTTCTTTTCGGCACCGTTCGTGTCGAGGTTCGTGTTGGCGGCTGGGATGGCTTCTGAGGGGCTGGTTGGCGGTTTCGTTGTGTATTGGACTTTGTAGCGGCGGCCTTTGGGAGGGGCGGCGCGAAGGGACGACATGGTAGTGGTGTTTAGGAGGCCGGCGGAAGAGATAGGAAAGATGATGAGTAGGACTACACGTACGAGGTGGCGGTGTGGTTAGCAGAAGCTGGATTTCGCATGGGTGGGAGATGAAGATGAAAGCACTTGGAACCTGCTGTGCCTGGAGGACATATGTGCAAACGGGAAGGAGGCGATCCTTGGAAGCGACCACCGAAAATAATGGACACAAGCAAGAGCAGTGTACAACATCATGTTGGTCGATGCTTCAAGACGCTTTGCTTTGTATAATAATACATTTAATCCTTGCTCCTCGCTATCGCTGTGGTGGCCCAACTTATAACGTGGGCGGGGGAAGTCACGTCAAGCCACCCCATTCCTAGTACTAGTGATAGGGAATGCAAAAGTCAATCCATGTGCCCAGGTAGTCCAACCGGCCGCCAGAGCGCTCCTCGCGTCTGTACAGCCTCTCGAACTCCTCGTAGTTCAGCCTCCCCCACCCGCCGCGGGTCTTCGCCTCCTGCTCGGCAAGGTCAATCCGCTTCCATTTGACCAGCGTCGTGAGCGGTATTGGCGAAGACGTGCCCTCCTTTTTGCTTGCCGTTGCAACACCACTGGCAGTCTCCACCGACTTGCCCTTGGATGAGGTAGCTTGAGCCTTGGGCGCTTCCTGATTGTCCTCCTGCCTCGCCGATGTCGTATCAGACCCCGATGTTGAGTTCGGCCGGAACTGTGGCATAGTCGGGTCGCGGTAGACATCGTCCTCCGGAGATGCAACCGACCAATCCGACCCTACCGAGGGGGCTGGTGCCTCTTCCACACTCTTGCCCTTGTCCTTCGGGCCCGCATTCTCCGCCTCCATCGCTTCGTCGCCGGCACGAGCAGATTCGTCAATAGTGTAACCGCTGATAGCAAGAAGCTCTGGCAACGTTGGCTCTTCGTGTGCCTTTTCTGATCCTTCAGAGGACGGGTCTGGAGCCCACGGACCTCCGCTGGCGGGCGAGTCTAGGGAGTTGAGGTCGATCGATTCAAACAGTGCACGATGCTTCTGCCGCACCTCCTTTGTCTGCGCCGCCTCCACAGCCATATCTTCCTTGGCCTTGAAGAGCAAATCAAGAATTTCGTTGAACGCCTGTTGCATGACTTGATAGAAGACTTCTTTGCCGGCATCTCGCTCGGCGTCAGGGATGTCCATGCCACCCCATCTTTCTGGAATTACTCTCGATGATGTCGAGCGCTCTGATCTGGTTTCGTAATCGTCTGCGTCCTCAGCGAACCTGACTTTGGACGACGACCGTGACCGAGTAACGGGTGGGGGAACGCGAGGAGCAGACTTGGAACTCTCAGCTACCCCGTTGAGACTTTCCAGGATGTCCTCTTCTTCGTTGAATCCCTCGGGCGCTACTGCACCCTCCTCCTCGTCGAGGTAGAACTGCCGTTTTAGCCAACGATCCAGTAGCTTCCTTTGGGCGAATGCCTTCGAGCGCCGATGGGAGGATCGCAGTCGACGGTCAAGCCGTAGCGAAGTTCGCGCTTGATCAGTCGTCTCTGCCCGAACAGCTTCGCGATGAGTAGCGTCCGAATCGCGAAGTCGCTGTGATTGGTCCCGTGAGCCGCTGGCCTCGGGCTGGTCTTCCGCCGCACCAGCCACCGGGTTTAGCCCGCTGATTTGTCCTTGGCCAGAGCGATGGCTATTGTCGCCAGAGTCATCCTCAGGCCCCTCACTACTCTCTTCCTGCGCGGGATTCTCATTGAGGACCACAAAAAACTCCTGGCCACGCGACTCGCCTATCATAAGCGCGGGCAGTTCGTCGACGCGAGTTGGGGGGTTGAGAAGGGCGGTCAGATACCGGGGGTCTGTGATGTCCCCGGGGGATAGTTGGTTATCTGGGGTGGAGGAAAATAATGTATCGATGACACGAGCGGGCGTGGTGAATAGGCTCGCCAACAATGTCTGACGGTCTGTTGTATCGAGCCCGCTCTCCTTGACAGCGTTGCCGCTTCCATCGGATATTATTACATCTCCTGTGTTGGAGTTGATCACCTTCCCCTCCATAGGGCGGTTGGGATCAGCGTAAGGGAATCCCCCTTCGCGGCCAAACAGGCTGCTCAGCGGCTGTCTGCTGGTAATCAGTTGTTTGGCTTCGGGCGAGCTCATGACTTGCTCGTCCAGACCGTCGACCATGTCCCTGTGCATTTGCCGAAACATGACATAGTACGCACGAAAGAGACGAAGGCAGTCCCGGCGATCAATAAAGCCATCTCTGTCGACATCGTACCCGTCGAAGACCCTCCGCAGGCGATCTTTTCTCTTGCGGAATGATGTTGCATGAAGAAATTCCGGAAAGCTAATAAGACCGTCGTTGTTGGTGTCGTAGAAGGAGAAGATGCGGCTCTGCATGAGGTTCGGCGCGGCGCGCATGTTCCCGCTTGAAGGTACGAGGTACTGCTCAAAAGTCTGGCGATCCATGGCCAGGCACAGATCGTCGGGATCCTCCCTCCACTCCGTGTTGGCCATAAATGTCCATTGCTCCCACAAAGCATCCAGCTCAGGCCGTTCAAACCCAGTCTCCTTGGACAGCCTTGTGATCAGGGTTTTGGGAAGGTTCCTAACACAGCTCTCTGGGTCGCCGGGGTACCACACAGGCTGCATGTGGCGCGGGCCGAGCCGGGGGGCGGGGATTTTGATCTTGTAGAAAACGTGTGTCTTATAATGTAGACCCTGAGATTCACAGGTTTCGCAGAGGTCAAAGTCGGCGCAGTTGGCACAGCGATAACGAATGCCGCGAATGGGTGCGATGCCGCACGCGTTGCACTGGCAGCCGCGGTGAACGTATGCGTTTCGGCGAGCATTGTCTTCTGAGACGCGGAACAGCAAGCTGACAATGTTCTGACCAGTGCGCTGAAAGTTGAGCGGCTCGTTGAACCAGTCATCCTGCATGGGGTGGTCATCGGCGACGGTCTCGCCATCCGTTACGGGGCGCAACGTGGTATGGTCGAGGTGGTTCTCATCGGCGGGGGGCTCGTCCTGAGAGGTCCAAGAGCCCTCTGACTCTGCGCGTTCGTGATCATGATCGTGGCCGTGGCCGCGGTCGTGGTCAAGCTCGTGCTCGTGGTGATGGTGGTGGTGGTGCTGGATGTCGGGAGCAGAGCCTCTCCGGCGACGCACAGCATTGCTTCGGCGCAGCGTTCGGGCAGGGTCGTGGAGGGCTTGGGATTCGAGATAAGCTTGGAAGCACGCGTATCCGATCGAAGCGGCGGCGGCAAACGAAAGCATGGCGATCCCAACCCGCTGGCGGGTCAGGGTCGACGCGGCGGCGTTCGACATGTTGTCCATGTTGGCGGTGCCCGATTTGGCATCGTGGTCAGCCGCGTGTCTCTCGCTCTTTGGAGGCGCACCTCTCTAGGGTGCTGTCGCAAGCGAGGCGAACCATCAACTGGAAGCTGTTAGGTCGACGCGCTGGGGTGATAGCTGATTGCGATCGGGGGTTCAGAGACGTGGTGGAGCTTTTTGCTTGAACTGGCGTCACTCTGCTGGAAATTTTGGATCCCTGTCGCCAAAGTCCCGGTGCGAGCCGCGCCTATGGATTAACCCTAACCCCGATCCTTGAAATACCCTGTTCCGCTTCGCATCTGCGACCTTTCTCAGCTTTTGAGGTCTAGACAGTTTGTTACCTTGTTTACCATTGTACAAGAGGAACCTCTGATAGGGCCAGAGTAGATATATTTTCTGGGCAATTAGTGGTACCCTATACGTCACAGTTCGCTCTTTGGTGGAGTAGAGGACGACCACCAGCGACCTCCACACTGTCCAGTGCATTGTCGATGATATCGAAGATGGCAAGTGCAACCCCTCATCTGCCCACCTACTTGGCCAACTGCAGCACATGTAACCACGTGCGGTTTGCCTTTGCCGTACCTAGCTAGTCCTACAAATCTTCGAATGCATGGAAGCGAAAGAAGCCCGCCCCCTATGTAAGCAGGCGTTTACTTCAGCTCAGCACGGACTATCTTTGTCCCACACTCCTCAGCAGCTCTTCCCATCCTATCCCTTCCCAAATTAAATCCCAGTGACCATCCCCCTATGGTCTCCCTGGATTGCCCTCGGCATACCCGATCAACACAGTGACCGCTTCCACAATGAGCTCGTACAACCTCAACGAAACTGAGTCCCTCCTCGTATGTGTGGCCTGTGGTACTCAATTCCCAACTCCGGACCGGAGCACCTTCAAGACGTGCCTCATTTGCGATGACCCACGCCAGTACATCCCCCCTCCTCAGCAATCCTTCACAACGCTCGCCGACATCCGTTCAAAGCACAAAAACACATTCACGCCTTTTCCCAACAACCCCTCACTCATATCCATCAGTACCACCCCCAAGCTCGCCATCGGCCAGCGTGCCATCCTAATCAAAACTCCTGCTGGCAATATCCTCTGGGACTGTCTCACCCTTATCGACGAAGGTACAATTTCCGAGATCAAGGAAAAGCACGGCGGGCTTCATGGGATCGTGATATCACATCCACACTATTACTCGACTCACGTTGAGTGGGCCCAGGCATTCGACTGTCCGGTGTATCTTGCTGTCGAAGACAAAGAATGGGTGGTTAGGGTGAGTGAGAAGCAGGTGTTTCTTGATGGAGGGAAGATTGAGACGCCCATTGAGATTGGTGGATTGGATACGGGGATCAAGGTCATCAAGCTTGGGGGTCACTTCCCGGGAAGTCGTGAGTTCAAACTCATCTCGTCATCAGCCTCTACACCCTCGCTTCACTGCGTCTCAAATAGACCTCTTATGACACCAGTTCTAACCTTTTTGAACTCATTCTCAATATGGCACAACCCTCCTTTCAGCCCCCTTGCGTCTCCCTTCTCGCTAGTTATCGCCTTGATGTGAAAGATACAGTACCCCGGTTTCTTGCAAACTCGTTGCATTCCTATTACAATCCATAGGGTAACCCTATCAAGCCCTTTACATGCCCATGTCTAACCCCACAGCAAACGTTCACCAACCCCATTCTAACCCCAGCGACACTCTAACTATACATCAAACCCCTTCTAAAATCCTCTTGAATACCTTACATCCCGTCCCCGTTCCGTCCCCGT
>JAXQJB010000029.1:0-14997 GCA_037042205.1 Schizothecium sp. R5324 | reverse complement strand
CTCCTTCTGTTCCGTCACAGCCGTCTCAGGTTGCTTGGCCTCGCCGCTCTCAATTTTGCCCTGCTCCTTGCCGGCTTCGATCTTCTTCGGCGCCATCGACGGGTCACCCTCGGTGCGCTCGTGCTTGGCGTGGCCGCGGGTGACCAGTGTTTGAGGGTCGGTGAATTCGATGACGACGTTCTCGGGTTGCACGCCGGGGAGCTCTCCCTGCAGCACGTAGTCCTTTTCGTGCTCGGCGATGTCGAACTTGGGGTTGAAGGAGCGCAAGGAACCGGTGGTTTCGCCCAAGGCGCTTTGGGCGTAGCGGTCAAAGTCGTCGAGCATCCGGAACAAGGAAGAGAAGCCCGGAGCGGTGTTGTGGCCGTGGCGCGCGTTCCAGAGAGACATGTTGTTGGTTGTGTTGGAGAGGATGGGCTTGGCAGAGATGCTTCGGTGGTGGATTGATCGATGGGCGAGTCGACGCGAAGCTTGAGAGAAGAGTGGTGATGATGGTCTTGTGATTGCTGTGCGGTAAGTTCGCATTTGATGACTTGCTTTGTGTCTGTCTGATGAACTGAAGACGAGGAGATGGGTGGTGGTCCGGTGTCAATAAATAGCGATACTCGGTATGCTGTGGGGCCTTGTTCGTTGATGCCGATGAGTCGATGTTGACGCAGGAGCAGATCAAGCAGACAGTACTCGGCGTTTCGCGAAACTTCGACCCGTCCAGCGGGTTGCTAGGGATTCTTCCAGCACTGTCCGCCCCACAGACGTGCCAAGATAACGGGTGGGTCGACGGTAATTTTCTGACCAATCAGGTAACAAGGGACTCAATGTCGGGGTTCCAGAATCATCCTTGGCGGGGCCACAGCGAACAACCTAGAATCATCACATCAGAATGATTCAGATTGTCGTCTCGCTTGCATCCTTCTACCGTGGTATCGTGCCAAAATAAAATACCCCCTGCTATGTACCTGTGGGGCGCCCCACCCCATCACCCCAGAGGATTCTGGGACATTCGAATACTGAGAATGTTAAAACACAGCTTTTGGCTGCAAAACGCAGTGTTTTTTTCAATACTCAACATCGAAATGGCGCGCCCAATGGGGAGTACTGGAATCAAGCAGTTAACCGTTGCTGACCATAATAGAATCCGTGCGCTGTATTTTGACGGAGGTCTTTCGAAGGCTGAAATCCACCATCGACTTCCTTCCTTCAGCCCCGCCCAGATCCGAAAAGCAATCCGCCAGCCAGAGCCGAAGCAACGCCCCGGTCGGCCCAGGGCTCTTTCGCCGGAACAAGAAGAAGAATTAGTCAAATTCGTCTGCGCGAGTAAAGAGAATCGAAGAATGTCTTTCCAGGAGCTCTCCTGCGTTCTTTTTTCGGCCATCTTTGGTGTCTCGGCAATTAAGAAAGCTCTGTACCGCCTGGGCTTCCGTCGTTGTATCGCTCGCCAGAAACCACCTCTCTCCGAAAAGAATCGCCAGGAACGACTGCAGTGGGCCTTCGAACATGTTAATTGGACCCCCGAGCAATGGAGCCGTATTCTTTGGACTGACGAAACTTGGGTGTGTGACGGCCATCACCGACGTCAGTATGTCACTCGCAGGCCTGGAGAAGAATGGGACCCTACCTGTATCGTCGAGCGCCATCAACGCAAGCGAGGCTGGGTGTTCTGGGGTTGCTTCCACGGCTCAACGAAAGGCCCTGGCGTGTTCTGGGAGAACGAATGGGGCAAGGTCAATAAGGACACCTACTGCGAGCGCATCGTACCGGTTATTGACGGTTGGATTCGCCTACACCGTCAGCATGGCGAGGAGCCCATTCTGATGCAGGATGGGGCGCCAGGTCACTCTGCCGTCGATACAATTGAAGAGCTACAATCGCGAGGAATCCGAATTACAAATTGGCCAGCCTTTTCCCCAGACCTCAACCCCATTGAGATGTGTTGGAATTGGATGAAGGATTATATCGAGGATAAATGGGGCCTGGAAGAGAACCCCTCCTATGATAAGCTGAGGCGGCACGCTCAAGAAGCTTGGGATGCGTTGCCAGAATCCTACCTGTCAGAATTAATGGCCTCGATGCCGGAGAGGTGTAGGGCTGTCATTGAGGCCAATGGTATGCATACAAAATATTGAGATTCTTTGGATTTACCGCTGTTTTGCAATGTGAGCGTTGTTGTTGTTTAGCGACATTGATCCATTTGGCTGTCACGGAGGACTTGGTGGTGTGTGTGGTTTTGGTCCGTGCCAGGCCTGCATCCACCTGAGTGGGCCGGTTTTACTTACCCACCATACCACAGTATGTTTGAGTGGTCAAGCCATGTGAGGCTCAGGCTTGTGCCGGAGAAGATGTTGGATTCTGAATTGCTTAGTATGGAGGACGCACGCACCAGACGTTAGACGTCATAATCAGGCCACCATCATTGGAAGCCTCCATTGGCCAGGCGAAATGCCAGCAGAAACTGGATGAGATGATCAGAACACCTTCAATTGGAACCTTGGAAGCTTCCATTGCGCAGGCAAGTCTCGGCAGGAAACTTGATGATCAACCCGCCGTGGAAGTGCGGGCTTGGTAAGGTACTGTAACGTGGGCGAGCTGCCCGTCCCAGTAAACAACCTTTTGAAGACGCCCCCCACTGTCTCCCAACAGCCCCGAATAGCTTCAAAGGTATACGTCACCTGCAACGGCAGGACAGCCCAACGACGAAAGAAAATATGGGTCCCATGGGCAGACTGAGGTCCTTGCGCCCACCGCTGGAACGACGACAGGATCGAAACTTCGAGAAGTACACACGAGCTACACCTCCTCCGGGATAATAAACGCTAGCGCGGGTACGGCCAAGACTTCCTTTCCCCAATATAGCAGTACCCTCGCGCGCCGATCAACGCCATTTACGCAATCCGATTCCAAAGTACTCTTTCTACCAGTTTCTATGGGTTAGTACTTCCAAGAAATTAAATTCTGATAACCTCCACTGACCTCCGCAAGCTCCATCAATCTCCGTTCGAATTCCGGCGTCGTTTCTCACTCGTCGCCATGAGCCTGCAACACCTCCTCAACGCCAACCCCACGGCTCACAACTCTCCTTCTGCGGAGCGATACTACCGCCTCTTAATCCAACGGCAATTACGTCAGCCAGCCCTCAGCCGATCTCAATCCATTTCGCCGCCCTCAGAAACACCGGCAGAATCACGAACACCACGCGGGCGCGAGCTCACACGCGATGAGAAGCTCGAAATTCGAACCCTCCGCAAGTGGAATAAATGGAGTTATATAACGATTGCTTCGAAAACCGGCCATACCGTACAGCAGGTGCGAGCGGCCTGTACTGGACCCCTCACTCCGCGAAAGAAGGTCGGTTTCCAGCCTTAGCCCTCTACCCCTCCACGCGCGTGGTGTGGCACGTAGTGCGCTCAGAAACCCTCTGTTTCTGCAACACCATGGCTAACCATTCTCTATTTCCAGGGCCACTGCGGTGCGAAACGAATCCTCCGAACAACACAAAAGCTACGCCTGCGTGAGTTTCTTCTTTCAGATACGGCCCACCGCAACATCAGTTGGTCTGATTTGCGTTGCAATATACCAGATTTCGATTATTGCGGCGAAGATGCGATTATTTCGGCGTTCAAGGACATGGGTTGGAAGCGCAAAATTCGACCCCGCCGCATTCATTTGGACGACCGGCATAAGGCTGCGCGCCTCGCTTTCGCCTACGAACAACTCTCTCTCCGGCCGAATCCCGAGGATTGGGAATCCGTTCTTTTCTCCGACGAAACCTGGGCAACGGTATCCCCCATGTGGAAGAAGTGGATTACGACACACGATTCGGATGATCTGGAAGACTTTCCGCTTATACGAAAGAAGCCACACGGTTGGATGTTTTGGGGTTCATTCGCAGGCGGAAGAAAAGGCCCCTCCTTCTTCTGGGAGAAAGAATACGGCGGAATCGATGCGGATGATTATATCGCCCACATCTTACCATCAGTCCACAGGTTTATCAACAATCAACCTGACCATATGGTGTTCCAACAGGATGGCGCTTCTTCCCACTCAGCCCTCTCCACTAAGGATATACTACGTGGTTTGGGTATAGAAGTCCTTAAGTGGCCGGCTAGATCGCCAGACCTTTCACCGATTGAAAACGTTTGGTTCAAAATGAAGGCCTGGATCGAAGTCAACTATCCCAACCCCGAATGGTTAACCCTCGCGCAATTACGCAGCGCCATTCAAGAGGCCTGGGAAGCAATCGATCCGGAGTGGTTACGTGAGCTGGCACATTCAATGCCGCGAAGGCTCCGTATGGTCATAGAAAATGAGGGACGAGCAATAAAGTACTGATACCTCCATTTGTATAGTGTTCTAGCCTGCGTGCTTGTACCTCTGACATTCTAGGGCCTCCCTGGCAGCCTCCTTTCTACGAACGGCAAGTTGTGGGGCATGTACTAAACTAACGTTTAATATCCCTGAAGAGGTGTACCACTGAAGGCCAGCCGTTCTTCCTAACGGAGCGACGGCATTTTGGTCTGGGGCCAAAGTCCGTTGGCCAAGATTCCGATTGTGTTGATGAGATGTGTGGGTCCTGCGTGCCGGGTCCCGATCATCCTGCAGAAGGTTGGCGAAGATCGGTACAAGGTCTTTGGAGAGGCGGCGCATGGTTCCACTCTACGTATGGAGAAGTGCCCTTTGGTGGGATGAATGTATTTGGAATGGCAAGGGTAAGCATCCGCCCGTGGGATCTAGCTGTGTTAAGTAGGCGATCAGGCAAGTGGACCGCAGGTGGAAGGGTTCAAATGGTCAAGGAAGCAGTATGTTTCAGGACATGACGCTGGGAACGATGCGCGCAATCAGTTCGTTTATTGTTGGCAATTAAGGCGGGAACGAGCATCTGTGGGAGAAAAAGGGCAAGGACAATGAAAACAAAGCAAGGACCCACACGCTTTCTTCATCGCTTCTGTGTGCCAATCAGCCCATACGTCTCCCCGCCCTCTCCATTCCTCGAATACGGCATTTCCTCGCCCGCCCTCCTCGGCACGACATCCACAGTGATTGTCTTTAGACCATTCGACGGCCGCCATTGCTTCGCTGGCATGGTGAGCGTGCTCTCCTGCGGATACAAGAACGTCGTAAACACCCGGCCGACCGACAGCTGCTCGATGCGACGTCGCAGCGTCTTGAACCCGGCGCGCCCGCCGCAGCAGCAGGTGCAAAGCAGCGCGATGAGGAATATCACGCCCATCCAAACGATGAGGATTGCGGCCGGGATAGCGTAGCGTACGTCGTACGTGATGCGGTTGCTGATGGGGTGAATGAGGACTTCTCCTGCCGGCTTGGTTCCGGAGTTAACTTCGCCGAGCACGCCGCGGGTTCCCACAACGGCCGATGTGGCGACATCAGTCCCTGAGAGAGGTTAGCTTGGGTGATCCAAAGCTGAGGGGAGGCAGTTGTATTGACGTACACATCAGATCAATGATCTTCCCTGCCGTGGCTGCGTCCGCCGACATGTTCTGCCAACGGCGAAATACGGACATGCTCGCTGCGCCTCGAAGATCGATTGGCCACTCTCCCTCTGCCGCAACAGCGCGATATACCGTGTTCATGGACTTCTGGGCGAAGTCCGCACCGGCGAGGTTTTGGTCGGAACCGATGTGGATTGTGTCGGATCCATCGGCCCCAAACGCCGAGGGTTCTGAGGTGCCGATCAGGTTGAAGTGGGCTTTTCGAACCGTCGTGACGTTCTTTCGCGTCGCATACTCGGGAGAAACGAGACCCCATATAGGGTTGAAGTCATCCATCCGGTTGCCCGAGTCTTCCAGGCCCCAGAGTGGAGCGTCAGCCTCGGTAGCGTAGAGCTTCGGAGTGATGGCCAATACTTCGAGCGCAGCAATACCTGTGGTGTTGTACCGAAATTGTACTGTCTTGATGGTGGCCCGAACGGAGGAGGCGCATGCATGCAGGGGGGATGACCATTTGCTCCCACTTTCGAAGACGAGAGAGGAGCCGCCATCAACCCTCTTGGGGGCTCCACGAAGGAGGCCACATGCAGCAAAAATGTTGGTGAGGTTGACTCGGTTGGCACGTATTGTGCCGGCACAGATGTCGTTGATGGAATCGAACTCGACCTGAGAGACGTTGAAGGGGTTGGAATAGTTCCGACCGCCCTTGAGGCCAGCGGTCGAACCGTCGAGGTGGAGGTAGCTGCCGAACACGTTGTTAAGGCTCAGGTACTCATACCCGTCAGTTGCGCGTTGGGACATGGGAAAGTCTTTGCCGATCTCCGAATCCATGTACGAGAAAGACTTCATTCCCTGCCTTGGCTTGTCCTTTTCGTTGGTGACGTTGAGATACAACATGGTGAAGGCATTGTTAAGCCAGGCTGCCTTGTAGGCACGCTGCTGAAGCTCCGGGTCGGTCTGGCCGTCAACAACTACGAGCGGGGGAAGGGTGGTGTTCATGCGGGAAAACCCGCCACGGTCCGTCAAAACAAGATTTTCGATGTTGTTGGTTGATTGGTTTTTATCCACGACAAAGTTAAAAGTGAATGTCAGGTTTGTATCGACACAGACGGTTGAAGGCTCGACAAACAGGATGTCTTCTTCCCAGACAGCTCCACGACTGACGCCGACAGGTATTGTGTGGTTGCGAAATCCCACACCACCGTGCACGGCGTCGACAACGAGACCCTCAACCACTTTGTACCTGTCGTCGAGGATGGACGAGTCGAGCGTACGGAACATGCCAACCGAGAACCTTGCGTCGCCGAAGGTCGGGTTGATCTCAGTGGACAGCTGACGGTACTCGATGTCGAAGAAGTTGGAAACAGTCGAACTGCCTGTGCCGCTAGAAAAGATCTCACGGGTCTCGTCCGGGATCGATGTGTTGTATCCTTTGGGAAAATCGATGGTATATCCGCCTCCGTCCGGGCTGTCAATGAAGACCAGTTCCGTATTCGAGCCTGGACATACACCGGCGGGCGCACGTCTGCCCTGGTGCTCTCCGATACAGATGCGGGACGGAGTGTGTTGCCCTCGAAGCGACGTTCCTTGGCCATATGCGCTGTCGTCTTGAATGTACTCAAACGTCCCAGGTTGAGCAGGCCCGGCCGCAAGAGCTTCGCCCAGACCAAGTGGCGTCACAATACCGACGACGGCAGTGAGCAGCGCTATCACCGGAAGAGCTTTGCACGTCACCCTGATCAGAGTCCGGGCGGTCCCTCCGCTGCTTGTCGAGTCGGTCCGCAAGAGAGTCGTCCATATTGATGCTTGCAAGCCGACATTCGCAACGGTCCTTTGACGTGTTAGCCAGACGCAGGGACTGAGATAAAGAAAGCAATGAGTACCATGTGCTGGCCGTCTCCGTGTCCCGCAACAGCCCAGCGAGAACGTATGTCAAGATGGCGGGGCAGACGAAGCGGACGATAACGACACCGGCGGCGATGATACCGGCGACGTGCCCGACGGTGAGCTCGCCGACAGTCCGGGTCACAATCGATGACATTTTGGCGTTAGGTCGGCTGGCGGAACGCTAGACCCCAATGGCGGGCGCGGCGTTGGCGTTCGCGTGATGATATAAACGCCACAGAAGAGCATCTCATTTTCTTCGTCTCTGCACAATGTCTTGGCACTATCAGTGACCCGTCGATCTCTCAGCTCGACAAGCCCCTGAGCATAAGGCTGTGCGCCCCTTCAGGGGCTAAAGCTTTGCCAAGCCCAGAGGCGCGCCGTTTATTTGCTGCCGTTGCGCTCTTACCACCGACTGGCCCTGACCCCCTTAAATTGACGTGTAAGTCGGGTGAACATCTCCCCGCGTGCACGAAAATCTGTCTCAGCCCGACGCAGAAGCTGAAGATTCTTCGCTGGGCATTACCCTCGGACTTCGGTATTCAAGATTGGACCCGGCAGTCGAAATGTCACCCCTGTGTCAAATGTGAGGACTCACATCGCACTGGTCACCCCATCTAGGTTCGATGGGAGTTCTCCCGAAGTTGACACGGGTCATCCCATAATCACTGTTCGGGCGCTTCAACGGTTATGCAGCCACCGCCAGCGCGAAGGCGACGCGGGGACCGCATTCGGTCCGAGAATTCTAGTTCTAGATAACGTTCTCGATCAAGAAGCTCTAACGACACAGCCACGATTTCTCGCTGCATTCGCTTCCCAGTTTCATCGTATCTCGAACTTTGCTGAGAGTTTTTCCTCGGAGCTGAAGCTTGAACCTGTTGGAGGGTTGTGGCACCGTTCCCGAGTGGCTTGATTGCACCCAGGGAGCAACCTCGTGAGTCCAGCAGATGCTCTGCAGCACGCTGGCAGAGGCTTTAATCAGTTGATATGTTGGATTCAATCGTCCCGAGAGAATGGCGACATCCCAAGGCTGCACAAAGCTCGCATCTGTCAGCATTCTCACATCCCATCACGGGCATAATGTCCACAACCACCATGCCCAGTTGGCGCGCCAGGCCGGCCCGGCGAACAAAGAAATCGCAAATGCACAACATTAGAACAAAGCTTCAGTTTTCTCGGGCGATCTTACCGTACCCAACTCCCGGCTGCGACTTGTTCCACGCTTCCCAGTACTGATTCTCATAACTCGGCATGCATTTCACCTTTTCGGGCGGTTCCGTCCGCCACTCAATCCCCTCATCGGACCTCCACCGACTTGTATACCCCCTCGCCTTCTTGATCTGCCTCCCTCTGTCGTCGCTGTACTCCAGACTGACACCAGACACGACCGCTATCCTACCATAGCCCTTCCACCACAAGTCTTTACAAAACAGCTGCGGCTCTCCCTGCATGCATTCCCCCTCTTCCTCTCGCGGTCCCCGAAACCTGACCTCGTCCTTCACGACTGGCTCCGCAGCGATCGCTACAGCGCCGTTCCAGCACGAGAATACTTGGAAGGGCTTCCTATCGTTATAGCGCGCCTGCGTGCCAGGCTCGTTCCAGAACAGATTCCAAGCCGAGTCCCAGTTCCCGTCGCCAGGAATTTCGAAAAAGGAATCGCCAGCGATCGTACGAGCAACCCAGACGTCGTAGAAGGTGGGGTCCCTGCCGACATACGTCCAGTCCATGGCGCAGGTCACGGTTGCGTTGAGGGCGATTCGTTGATGAAGGAGCTCGAGAATATCTTCGGGGCAGATGGTGACGTCGTTCAAGCAGAGGATCGTGCTTGTTGGGTTTGTGGGAAATACCTGAGGATTTCTGGGCTCGATGTAAGAGAGAGCCATCTGTCGCAAGGCGGCGAGAGTGGGAATGCGGCCGGAGGGATGGGTCAAGGGGTCGACGGAGGTGTGGGTGATACGGTAAGTCGTGTTGAGGTCCTCGAGGGATCCCAAGAGGGCGTCTTGCGGGCGTGTCAGCAGTGCCGGTCTTTCACAAGTGCGCTCATGAAGACTTACCGAGGATTTCGGGGGTCCCGTCGTCAGAATTCCCTTCCACTATCGACAAAAGGCATCTCTTGGGCCCGAGGAATCGGACGACGTCAACAACGCTGCCGAGGAGCCGCGGGAGGACCTGAAGGGCCTGCCTCAGATTGAGGGCGAAATACTACTGGACTGCCCATGGATCGGCTTCTTTACCGTAGTCTTTGAGATACTCATAACGCCCGAGATCGGTTTCTGGACACTCCAGCCGTGGTAAATGGTTCGCCGACGCGTTCATGATGGAGTCTACGTAGGCGTTGCGAACTTCTCGAGACAGAGTCGAAGTGCTTTCAGCAGAGAGACGGCCGACCACGCCAGTGGTTGCCCAAATGACGCGATCGCGATTGAGCGCCAGCGATACAATGATAAAAGACAGGGCGGCTGCTAGCAACAAAACACGCACGTTTCGTCGCGCGCTCGACGCGACGGACGACATGGCAGAAGCTATCGCGGCGGCGGTGTCCGCGAGTTGAGGAAAAATGGTGAGAAGTCGCCCATTTTGCTGCTTTGTCGATAACCACGAGAAAAGCGGAGGATGCGAGGTGGGCAGATGGCGGCGTCCAATCTTGCATGAACGTTTGGATAAGCGCCGGTTCCAGCCAGTTGGTATGACCTCCGATTTGTCCGCAAACACAGCCGAAGCGGCGTCAGGGGCTTGCCATGCAGCCCCAACAGCGGATGAGGCATCTCCCGCGTTTAGGCTTTTTTGTTTGTTTGTGGGTGGCGCGAACAGAGGATACGGGTTTGGTAAGTATCGGAATTTCCGGCCTTAAACTGGGCGCGCTTGCGCTTAGTGTGGGCGTTGATTGATCTTTTCGGCGTCAACCCACAGCGCTGGGTCGACGACAACGCGGATCAGTCCGACCAACCATTCGAGATTACATCTCCCCCAACCCACACCGCGCCACGGCCGTCTCGGTATATCATGATCCAACCTGCCCACC
Source organism: Schizothecium sp. R5324 (assembly GCA_037042205.1). Lineage (NCBI taxonomy): Eukaryota > Fungi > Ascomycota > Sordariomycetes > Sordariales > Schizotheciaceae > Schizothecium > Schizothecium sp. R5324. The sequence continues at coordinate 4,653 of JAXQJB010000029.1, read as the reverse complement.
AGTTCATCGAAATGGCCGCTTTCTCTTCGTTATTCTCTCCTGCTCTACCACTATCTTGTCGAGCCTAATGCGTGCGCGTTCGTTTCTTCTCATTCTTTTCGCGACCGGGAGGGCGCTTACGAGCCCAACGACGGCAGCGCCAAGTCCAACAACATTGGCAGCGGTGAAACGGACACCTCTTATCACTCGATTCTTCACCATCTATTTCTCTGGGGACCCATCGCGGATTCGCACAGCCGAGATAGGCTTCGATGCTCGGGTCGACATTGAGCGCAGCTTATGGGGTTTTTGCCCGACTTCCGTCATATCTGCCCCTGACTGCGGCTTGGCAGGCAACTGTGTTGACCGCCATTCCTGTCCTCGAGGGTGTGGGAAGGGCCTTGGGCTGACGACTTTCACTTGGTAAGAATCCATGGACGTCATCGCATTTTACACGGTTGCTGAGAGCTCGCAGTACCGGCTCCAATGGCGAGTTCTGCACAACGGCTGAACTGTACTTGACTGGAGGCATCGGCCCCTTTTCGTACATCTGCTGCGGAGGCGGCCCAACGACGGATCGTTACTCCGCGTTTACTGTTGACGCGGCGTCAACAGTGACATCGTCGTCAGTTAAGCCGACCTCTTCCCAGAGCATCCCAACAGCACCACCCACACCAGTTTCGCAGACCCCTGGGCCGATAGCAAACTCGACAACGTCGCCTCCGTCAAGCTCAATTCCCGCCGCGGGATCCGAAGGCGCAGCCACTAGCCCCAACAACACCGGTGCTATCATAGTGGGCGTGATCGGGTGTGTTGCCCTGCTTTGTGGGTCTGGAATTGTTGTCGTGTGGCTGTTGAAAAGACAAAGGAACAGGAACAATCAAGGCTCCAGACCACCATCAAGAAGTCAGATTGGGTATCGACAGGATGCAACTTCCAATGACGACAGAAAGGAATCGATCAAAACTACTTGGGTGACATCGGAACTGGATGGCCAGATTGCGGGCTCGTGGGAGCCAAAGGATCTGGCGGAGCTCCCAGCGAGCTGGACTCCCCGCGTTTCCAGAGCGAGACAATGATATTCTATTGAGTTTGAGAGTCGTACCGAGTCCGAATATTGTGTAAAGCATGTCATATGAGGGTTAATGCAATAACGTAATACACTTAAGCTGTGAGGTTGCGAACAGTGAACATGGTATAGCGAAGAACTGTGTGAAACCAGACAGACAGCGGCACAGAATTCATGTGGGCAGTAGTACGCCCTGCAACTAACCTTCCTGTAACTGCACGCGCTCAGCAGGAAGTTCAGGTGTTTACCAGGGGAAAGTACAAGCCAAAGAGGGAATTCATCGACGGTTTGGGATATTCACGAAGAAGGCCGCCGTCGCCAGAAACGCGTATGTTAACATCTTACGCCCAAGGTTTGTATTGGCTGATATCTTACGGCTACTGAGGTAAGTATATAACGTATCTCCTCGTGATTTTGATTTAGATAGTGTTTGTTTCCTAGTTAGGAGAAAGGAAAATCATGAGAGAACAGGGGGTGTATGTAAACGTCCTAGGCTGGCGCTTTCCGGAGCCGTTCCTTCCTATTTCAAAATAGACAAGGAGCGAATATTTTGCGAATATTTCATGAGGCAGTCTCAAGCTTTTTTAGTCGCGCCGTTCATGCCATATGTGGCGATTTGACCAGACCTTTTCAACGTTTTCTCCGCCGTTCGCTTCCATTTAGTGTCTCTGCAGAGTGTTCGACCTGAACACTGCTCCCAGCGGTCATTAAGGTCCTCCCTCAACCAGTACATATTCTCGCCATCCTCTCCGTCTTTCCACTTCCTCCTTCCTCCCGTTTCCAACCATCGATCACCAAGAGGGCGCCGGCTCATAAGGTTCAGTCGACACCCAAGTCCCAGGTAGCCCCATCTCCTCCAATCAACTACCCTCCTAATTACTAGTAGGACAGCTCTTTCATTCAGATTCATCTATATATACACCACTTCTCTGCCCCCCGCCCCTCACCTCCTTCATCGCTCATCTGCTCTCCACCACTTCGGGCGCCGTAAACGTTCGAGTTCCTTCCATCACGTTGCTCTTTCTGCCTCCCGTCTCGAACTGCCGGGACAGCTCTCACCTTCAGCATTTTTCTTCGTATCACTCCCTCGCTCTCCTTCGCTGCCAGCTGCTGAGGGAACTCTCACATTTGAACGTCCTCAGATCCCTATTGCATTTTCTGGCAGTTCTCATTACCGACTCCAGACTCTTTCCTCGCTGTTTCTTCCCTAGGCTGCGACACCATTGCTAGGTAATCACTGGTAAGTGCTGCAAATTTGTTTCTCGGGTCATCTGCCTTGGCAGGCTCAAGTGCTGCCATTGAACAGCCGACCATGGAGGCGTCTCGGTCGCTCACCCCAGCCGACTGGGCAATTCTACTGCGTCTCAACCCCTACCAGTGCCGGTTTTTAAGAGACCGCTTCGAGCTCTTGTTACTCTACCTCGAGAAAAAAAATACCCCAATGGTTGGCCCCCATCGGTTGGCGGCAAGATCGGATCGAAAGAATTCTTCAAGTCGCCAAAAACGCACCGCCGCTGCGAGCATCCCCTCCACCGCAAGCAGAGAGAAATCGGAAAGGAATGGGCCGATTCGATCAAGAAGCAACAATTCGCGGGGCACAGATGGGGCTCCGTCGCCGCTCCAAAGTCCTTCATCAATGAAAATGGTCGCATCGTTCTACCACATCTGCCCAGTGCGTCTCTCCTCCTCACGATCGAAGCTGTCCGCCACTGGGGAGGTGCGCGCCGAAACCAACCCTACGATGACGAATTTTACGACGACATTAGGTATCGCAAGCTCGTCGAAGATGGCGAAGATGGCGAAGATGGCACCGACTCACAGTTCTGGGACGGTGCGGACGTGGGGAACCAGGATTGGACCAGTGAGCGCTGTGCCCCGCGCCTACAGGCCCCAGGCCAGAGAATCGCACTCCAAGGACCTGACGCCGATATCGATCTGGACGTGTTCTTTGGCCAAGGCCGGATAGACCGCTCCCGTTGGCCGCCTGCCTTGGCCGAGAACGCAGTTCGCGAAAACGCGATTTCCAAGAACGGTAACGATGAGGAGAAGGCTGGCTGCGAGGACGGCGACGAAGATGACCACGAGTGCGATGACCACCTGGTGAAACGTGAGGATGACGAGACGGCCGCACCCGCCAGCAAGGGGAATTCCGTCGTCACCGCACAAAATCGCAATGAAACTACCAAGCTTAGCGCCATTCGGAAACGCGCGTTGGAGAAAATGCAAGAAAGCCTCACGGAGCTGCAAAACCTCGATTTGCAATCCTCGGAAGCTGATCTAAGGGCTCGTCTCGATGCACAAGCCTTGGAGACGGACGAAATGCGATCCAAGATTGCGAAGGTTGAACGGGAGAGGGATGCCGCCAGACGGGAGGCGGACGAGCTAAGGGAAAAACTCGCGGTGGTTGAGAAGGCGGTCCACTCTATGCATGGTTCAGCCCAAAACGAGCCCGGACCTCCCCGGAAGCGGGCGAGAGGGGAGAACGCTGAGAATAGTATCGTTCTTGACTAAGCGGACGGATGGTTGGACGGAGGGGTCGTTGGTGGACAGATTTGTGCGCTGAACGAGATCGCCTCGTGTTTGTATCATAGATTAAGCCCCTTCAGGGCCCAGGACATTGCATCGTGTTGGTTTGGGCGGCACGGCCGCCTTGAGATCTTTGGCATCGGAGCCATTCCGGGTTTATCCAGGAGCGTCATTAGGGGTCAGATTTCTTCCCACCGGATCACCGGTTCCCCACACCCACTGATTAGGGCAGCATCGCCTTCATTCTAGATATTTAGTCTCGCATTTGATGCGATCGAATCAACAATTCTTGGCCACATAATCGGGGCATTGCCCGCTGTCGTGACAAGCCAGTGCCCCGATCGTGGACGCCTTAAATCTCGCATGCCTGTCAACATATATCGGGATTTTACGATTGCAAGGGGTCAAAGATGGGGAAATAAATCCCTTGCACGTGTGGGGTATGTCATCATATATCAAGTGCGATCCCTACATCACGATTACACCCATGCAAGCGATGAGGCCTTAAACATACAGCTTGTTGCCCGTATAGGGTATGCCACTGCTATCCGCGCAGGTTGCGCGGCTGTGTTTCGCCCACATCGAAGCAGATAGCAAGGTTTTCCCCCCAAATGGCAAACTCAGATATCGCGATCTCTCCACGCAGATGATAGAGAAGCTCGTGAAAAAGCCTTCATGATGGGCTGCAATCAGATGGAGAATCGGCATGGTATCGCAGGGTCACATATCGCAGATCTCACCTCAGTAGGTGGGATCCCTACGGTCCAGAAACTGAGATCGTTCCTCAAGAACCTTTGGTTGTAAACTAGCAGGAAAATGTGATAGCGTCTCTTCCTAACGGAGAGCGCGATGACATAGCTGATCACTCAGAAGAGGGCCAGTGCCTCGGAGTCCCTGCACCCGTGTGTGAGATGCTGATGGTGCGTCATCCGATAGGCGCGATTCCTTACGGGTCAGTCGTCTCAGATGCTGCCCACCGCCGACCGTGTGCGTCGGCCTCTTCTTCCTCGCGGCCAAATTTCAGTCTCCAATGCTCATAGGGGGGAAGTTGTTATTCGAAAACTATATTCTTACTAATG
>JAXQJB010000028.1:0-14700 GCA_037042205.1 Schizothecium sp. R5324 | reverse complement strand
AAGGGCTGGAGCTACCCCTTGTCACTCCATCCAAACTGGACTCGCTCTTCATTGCGGCGAGAACCTCGCTGGCGCTGGGGCGCTCAATAGGGTTGACCGATAGTAGCTTCTTGAGCAACTGATACAGCCTTGACGGGAGGTCTGGCCGCTCTCTCCTCTCGTCTTGGAAACCCTTCCAGTCGGTAATCTCGGCACGCAACATGTCGATGTCCTCGAGCTCCTCGTGGACAGAGTTGGCGTTGTGGTAGGGTAGACGTCCGAAGCACATGAAGTATAGGATCATGCCTAGGGAGAAAATGTCCGATTTGGCGGTAAAGTTTCCGTAGCGGCCAGTTCCATCCTTCTTGAGAACTTCCGGCGCACAGTATGATATTGTGCCTGTCGAGCCGGTTGACTGTCGTACCGCATTCTCGGACTGGACCTCGCCGAAGTCACTGATAAGGCAGGTCAGCTGGCTGCCTTCGCGATTCAGGAGGCAGTTGCTGGGCTTGAGGTCTCGGTGGATGTAGTTGGCGGCATGGAGGTAAGCGAGGCCGGATGTGATATCCTTGAACAACGAGTATATCTCTTCAAAAGGGAGTCTCCTCTGCGTTGGATGCAGCCCGACGGGCTTCTCTCCTCCCCCTTTCGACCGGCGGCGCATCTGGGCCTTGAGCTCCTCTTTGGTGGCTTCCTTTGGGATGTCGCCGATCACATAATTCAGCAAGTCGCCCCCATTGCAGTACTGTTGGAGGATAAAGGCGCATGCTACGCTGGGGCCGAAGCGGTTGAGCTTCATGTCCTCCAGCCAAACGTGTCTGTATGATACCAAGTTGGGATGGGAGAGCTTTGCGAGCAGCTCGACCTCCACCAGCACCTTTTCCAGCCACGCATGGTCATTGCCAACTGGAACGCGCTTGCATGCGAAATGTCCCAACTGGCAGCCATCAATTTCGTGGCGAACAAGCAAGACCACGCCCTTTCCGCCTCTCCCGAGCTCACGTTCTTCGATAAAGAATGTGTTGAAGTAGTTGGGGCTGAATGCTTCCCTGCGGATGCGGCTCCCTTCATGTGGAGCCGGAGCGCTGCTCACGAACTCGGCGTCGTGTATCCTGGCTGTGTTTCCGTCGCTGTCAACGGCTCGCACCGGCTCAACCAGTCGGCGGACGGGGCTCGGTGGGGGGTGCTGTTGCTGCGAGGCTGTCTGGGGATGACGCCCCGCCCACAGCATGCGAAAGTATTCGGGGTTTACGTAGGATTCGCGTTGATCGGAATTGTCAAAATGTCTCTCGGGAGATGCGGAGCGCAGGGGCTGGTGGCATGTTGGGCACTCAGTGAGGTCGAGGCCTCGAATCTCGAGTCGATGGGAGGAGGGGTCGCGAACAACGATGGCGTTGTGATGGCGTCTGCATTAGTGTCGGAGCGATTAGCTGGTGCTCTTGGTCTATAAACCGCTGTGGATATGTGCAGCCTTCCAGAATGAGACATTTCTGGGGACGTGGAAGCGAAACAACAGCTCTGTTGTTTTCTGGGATTGAATGAGCTGGAAGTGGTATGACGTACAGCACAATCTCGCGACCCTCACGGGTGTAAGGGACGAGCGACATGGCGACGGCTAGTCGGAGACGCCCTCAGGGAGTTCGATCGAGCGTAGGAAAACCCATGCTTGTTGACTCAGCTGCGCGGTGTGTTGCAGAGATTTCTTTGTTCTTGTATGTTGGTCGTCACTGATGATGCGCGTCGGAATTGAGGGTGGGTTCATCCCAGTGCGTGCCCTCAAATTGGCTTCGGCCGCGCAGCTGCGTCAGGTGCCGTCGGACGGAGCAACAGCGCCGGCGGAAGTTGCGATTCCCAACAGTCGATGACTGTGCTTGCCTCCGGTAGCACTCAGAGGTAGGATGACCTGCAAAAACTCAGCATGTTTATTGTGAAACTCCCCGTCGCCCATAGATTTCTGGCCAAACATATTCACTGCAGGAGAACTGTCTATCCGACTGGCCATTTTCTCCGTCGCCACTCAGCGCGAGAACTGCTGATGTCGGTGTGTTGTGCATTGGCCAATTGTGAATTGCGTGGTTTTGGTTCCCCGCTTTTTTTGAACTCCATCAACGGCACAGACCGTGCGCCATCGGCAGAACAGCCCTGCAGCAACGGGCTTCCATACATCGGTACAACAGGACCGAGTCGTCGCAGAGAACCAAAGCCGTTGCGATTCACTTCAAGCCACACCCTCCTCCCGAATCACTGCCACCGAATTAGCAGGATTGTTTGTATCCTACTTAAGTGCAGCCATAGCTTCCAGTTCCGCGCTACCCTTTTCCTGAGATGCTCCTGAGCTATCTCCCCCGGAATTCGGCGGTGAAGCAGTCTCACCGCTATGACTAGTCACCCCTCCTCACCTCGACAACGGACGACGACCAAAATCCCCCACGACCCCCTTGCCCCCAGTCAAACTCCCCGATCCAAAGTCAGGCTGTCTACCAAGGCTGCCGAAAACATCACCGATATAGTTACTTGGCTTGATCCCCTTCTCAAAAGTGGAATCCCGGTCCTCAAGAATGCCCTTCACCGGTATGCGTTCTTCACCTGCTGTAATTCTCTGCGACTTTGATGAGAAGCTGACCAGCTGAGATAAGAACAGTGAAGCTGCGTCGCCAATCGTCACGGTTGCTTCAGCTCAGATGGACCCGCTGCTCAGTCGACAGGGAAAATGCTAGGTACAAGGGGTTAAGGTCTGCGTAAACGTTACCACTCCTTGGAGATATACCTTACCCTCAGTCTAGGTGTCCAAGTCGGGCAGATAACCAGGTCATCGTTTCCATGGACCCACCAAGGGCATGGCTGCTCCGGGATCTGCCTTGACGCGCCCTACAGGTTCCGATCCACCGCAGCTGCTCCTGGGCGTAGAGGGGTCTGTAATCGCCCCATCCACACATCTACTTTCTCACTGGCGCGCATATGGACGGTGGCTGCCATGTGGTTTCACCACAATTTACGCTGACAGCGGCATTTGCATCAGGTGGCGCAAGGGTTGTAGTTCCGAGCTCAGGACTTTCGCCCTCGCCATGAATGAACTGTAAGCGCTTCGATTTTGTGGCGGTTGCCTGCGAGTTTATTCCCCGACGGGAGTAGAATACCGGGAAGCTGGAGTGAATAGGGTCGCTTCCCGAGAATTAGGCTGTATATGTGAGCAATTTACCGGTCCGTCCCAGGGCTCGCTTCCGCTCGGAAGTGTGGCAGCTGGGTTATATACCAATGCCGGTGAGTCCAAATCGAGGCCAAATGCGCGCCGTGTTTGCGTGCCGCCCGATATCTCCACCTCTTGTTGTTTGACTGATACGACTGTGAGTCTTCTTGTCCTGCACCGCGATATTGAGAGGCCGTGGGGAAGCCTCTCTCCAGCTCCGATGTGGTAGCGCAGACAGATTGAGACTAGATTGATGTAGAAGGGGGCCAACCGAGGAGAGCTACTAAGCTTCGCTACAGCATATATAGGCTCACTTAGTTCAGTGCCATCCTGGGAGAATCATGATTCTGCATGCACTCCTCTTTGCCAGAATTCCACATCATCGGTACAGCGAGCAACAAAATATGCGTCTCTCTCAGGTCCTTGTAGCCCTCGGCTTCACCAGCGGAGCACTTGCTGCCGACTGCCGCCCTGGGCTCAACTGGTACCTTGAACCGAACGACTGTATCTGCATGCGTAGCACCACCGGAGAGTTGTTGAACCAGCAAACAAACAGCATTTGCGCTCAGATGAGATACCGCACTTTTGATGGCGTAAGGACTCCCCTACACAGATGGTCTGAGGAGCTGATCTGGCTGACGCTCGATTGCAGGTGTGCATGGTGGACAAAGATATGAGGCAGGAATTCAAAGACCGCTGCAAGGCGCTCAACCAGGAGAGTGTCATTGGACACTGTCGTTAAAATTTCCCACTTGGGACACAGTGTGTTCTCTGCAAGTTTTTGAAAGACCTTCGCCGAAGATTGGTACGGAGCCGGCAAAGCTGATTCCAAGGCAGTTTGATGGTTTGTTGCTCAGACATGTTGCCGCACTCTCGGCGTTGAAGTTCTTGTTGGTTGGAAGGCGAGGAGTATTTGAAATTTGAGGAATGCAGATGTGTTGTTGGTATAACTGTGCTATTCAATGAACGAATTGGTGTGTGATGTTGGAACAGCGGCCAGAACTTGAAGCAAAATGCAAAGCCGCCAGGAAGGGGGAGCGGGAGTGGATGGCGGGATATCAAGGACGGCTCTGACTAGGGAATGCCCTGACGCGAGTCGAGAAAAGTCAACCTAGCGGAGTTTATCTGAAGGTACGATGTTTGCCGGAGCGGTGGTGTCTTTGCTCCTATATCAGCTTGTTGATGCCGGTTATGCTTGTATGGTTCGCGTCTCGAGCGCCATGGGGTCAAGAGCTTGGATCGGCTTTTCGTTCTTTTCGGTAGCAAAGAGCAAGAGACACTGCTTCGGTTGAGAAAGAGTACTCATTGTTCCAGTAGTTCGAGATGCTGCCGTTTCGAGCCCCTCCAACGTTCGCTGGTGCATATGTTTGGTGTTTGGTGGCCCCACTTCGGGATGGTGGGGCAGCGCATGAACTTAATTTCCATCTTTCGCGACCCTGACGCGAACACGTCGTGAATGACTGGTTTTCGATGTCCACGCACCCCACCCAACACGCCACGTCCAAGGAATCTTTGGCTGCAGGTACTGTATGTGACTCCGGGACATTGGCGGGCTGTTGCGGCTTTCTGATGATGTTTCGTCAAGTCGCGTCACCGAATCTTCCCTGCCCTGGCAGCATTTCTTTCTCCCCAAGATTTATCGAGCTCCCAGGTTGAGTTGCAGGCACGAGTCTGGCCATCACGATTCCGACCTCGACTAAAGACTAACGCCCTGCTTTTCCGATCCTCGCTGTCAGGAGTGACTCACGACCTCCGATCGAGCCAATTGGTACCTTCGAGCATGTCTGCGATGGGCTGGGGCGCACAGATTTTTGGGAGGCGTTCGGGATGTCTCCTGAACGCGGCAGTGACTCGGGGCAACACACCTGCTACAATTCGGCAATGCACCCGGCATGTAGCGACGGCTGCAAAGCCTAGAGCTACAAAGAAAGCGGCAACATCAAGCGAAGACACTGTTGCTGCAACGAAGAAGTCTTTGAGCACAAAAAGCCCCGCGACGACCTCGGCCAAGACTCCCAGAAAAAAGAACGCAGAGGCTGTTGCCTCTGAGCCAGCAGTGTTGGAGGATATTGCGGTGACGCCGAAGAAAACCGCTCGGGCCGCATCGACGAAGACTGCTACTGTCACTCCCAAGAAAAAGGCAGAGGTAAAGTCCCCCGCGGTTCCGGTAGAGTCGAAGACGATACCAGTTCGCCCCTACCAACCGCGTCCCTTTCCGGTCAACCAGTCTGGGAGTGCGACGCCCAAGCCGGTGGACGTAAAAAGCCCCGAGTACAAGCAAGCGGCGAGGAAGTGGACGTCATTGATGGTGGCGTTACCGATCCTCGCTGTCTCGTCGTACTACTTGTTTGATAGGCGTAAGTGGTGCCGTTACCTAATGATCAAACCATCAGCTAACACAGGCGCTAAGTTGCCCTCGGGAACGAGCCCAAGGGATTGGAGACTCTCCGCAAGGCATCATCGCCACTGTCAACCCAACCCAAGACGCCAGAGCATTAGTCCCTGATAGCATACCAATCTTGCTGAATACCAACACAAATCTCTGCTTCACCTTCGTTCTGCACCCCGCTCTGCGTGACGAGCTAATATCTAGGCTCTGGAGACCTTGTGGCGCCAGTTTCGTTTTGCAAAGGGATCGATAGCACCAGCCGGTATCCACGGGCGGTATTGATCGGGGCAACGGCACCCGATGAAAGCTAGACGCTCCGGCCTGGCGTCTCTAGCGATGTTTAAGCTAGCTCGGTCTACCTGAGGGTCGGGAGAAGCCCCGTGGATAATAGGCCTACCGGGCGTAGCAATCAGCTCCATATCACCTTCGCACTAGCTCCGCAGACATATATCAGTATGTGCCAGCCATTGGGTTTCGTTTTTCACTCCGCCGACCGGTCAAGCCGGTCTGCGAGGGGTAGGTTCACAGGCCCACTTGAGGCGGCTTAACTAGTTTCCAGGTTCCCACTTCCGAGGTTGACACTGAGGTCCCAGCTCGGGGCAATGAACGGATGTGGGCCTTTAGGGGCCTGCATCGAGAGCAGAGCGCCCAAATCTGGATTCGACCCCTTAATATCCAGTTCACCCGGAGAGCATGTCCACCAGCAACGTGTCGCCGGCAGCAACACGGGCAAACGCTGTGACTGCAAAAGGGGCCTGACCGGTTTACAGCGATTGACCTCGACACATTGATGGCCTGACGGGCTGATTAGGGTATAGTAGGGACGGATGGTGTCGGCAACACAAGTGGGTGCCGAGCTGGCTGGATTTGCCTGAAGCTGGCCGCCAAGCAGCCTCTCGCCGCTGGGAAAAACCTGTTGGAGCGGCGTCTGTGCCAAGCGACCAGCACCAAGCACTGAAGGAGGAGTGAGCTCCAAAGCTGACCTTCAACCCCCCGAAACGCCGGGGTCATGCGGGGTAACATTCACTGTCGCAAGACTTCTCCGCATCGAGGAAGTGGATGTCGCATTGTCGATAGCGGCTGCGGGCTCTCCGGAGGGTGTGGAGACGGCGCAACAGCTGCCCACTCAGGAGTCTTGCCGAAAAACCATTATGCCAGTGGCTTGAGATGACCGTTATCGCCGCCCATCAATGCGGGGATCGCACACATGGCAGATGTGACGCTGCGGTCGGAGGGCTCAGTGGTTGGCCCAGTGCTTGCTAAGAAATTAGTGAGGCTCACAGAAACGCCGACAACCGCGGCCTTGGCAGCATGGCCGCTCAATCAGAAGCGGCCGGGTCGCGAGTCGGGAGCTGTGCCTGTCCCTCTGTCCGCTGACCCGTTCGTTCGCAGTTCACACCCGTTGGCAGCAGTTTGCGGCTACTCGCATGCAGCTGCGGTCGTCGTATCCATCATCGCAGCGAGCTTTCCAGTTTGCCCCAGGCGCAAGACAGGGCCAGACCGGTTTTCGGGCGGGCCTGGGAATGGAGACAATGGCCCGACAATCACCGAGCGCCTCTCAAATTAGAACTCCCCAGTGCGCCAAACCACTTCCAGCTCCCCCAGCTTCTCGGGACCCTGGTGATGGCTGGGGCTTTGCGAATGGCGAGGGGTGGACACGCCCAATGTTTGGGGAGAGGACCGCGCTGGATTGTGGGGTGGAAAACCCATGGAACAGTGGGGTCTCGCATTAGCAACGTCACCTGGACTCTTCACCGCGCATTGCATTGACGAATGGCTGGCTCCATCTCACCTTCTCCGCATGGTCCATCTCATTGGCATCACCAGTGGTGCGCTCGCTCGCTGTCTCGTCAAAGGCGCACCCATCTGCCGCCCCGAGGCATATCCCCGAACACCGAGGGGTTTTTGAGCAGGGGGCCTGCGGTCACACCTCACGCGCAGCACCGCCCGTGTCCAGGTGCATTCGTCAGGGAGATCCTCGGATGAAGCTCCATGTTTTGCCAGCCCATGGAGCGGTTCGGGAAATGTGGATTCTCCGCAGCGTGAAGTGGCTCGAGGGGGCGTTCACTACCTTACCCCGGCGATCCCCAGGTCCCACCCCAGAAAACACAACGTGGAGGACCCCATGCCTCAACCCCCCCTGGACGATGGGTTTCTGGTGGCCTCTATTGGATTCCCAGCACGCTAGCGGCCATCCTCTCCAGCTGTGTGGACGACGGCAACACGACTAGATGCCGCAGCACCATACTCGGTGGAGCAGCTCGCAGTCTCGGTGTGGAGTTTGCCGCAATGCTCGATGCGGAGGCGTCTTAGCCCAGCTATCTTGAATCTCGGCTCCTACTAACGGGCGCGTTGGCAAGGGGAACGACATTTAATGGGTTGGACGCCCCCCCGTGCGTGGCTCATCGCCTTGAATCCTGGGTCTTTGACCACTTGTAACGGCGGAGTTAGCCATTGAGAGCTTTCAACGACAAGCAACAACGCGCGGATACGCCTGACTCACAGCTTCGACTCTGACACATCCCCATTGATGCGAGTGGACCTCGGTTCCCCGGACCAAAAGCTTTGACGATGGTGGGGACGCCGATATCTCGCAGGAAGCGGAGGGCTTCTACCTCGGAGGAAACTGCACGGGATTACGCTTCGCCTTCGCCCGATGCCCAGACGCGCCCGTCAAATAAGCAGCAGATCCGACACCGCGCCTCGGTTGCTTGCGCCTCTTGCCGGGAGAGGAGGATACGCTGCGTAGTTCCTGAGGGACAGACAGAGTGTACACAGTGCAGCCGCACAGGGATAACGTGTGTGATCAAAAACGACGATGAAAGAAGGCGGTAGGTGTTCAACTCAGTGTGGCCCCCTTGTTTTGGCCCTAACTCAATGTTCTAGGCCGATCTCCAAAGCTTACATGTCGTCCCTCTCTCACCGGATTGCCCTGCTGGAGGGCATGCTGATGGAGCAGGGCGTAGAGCCACCACCAGCAGTCCACCCGCCAAAAACAAGGCAGGAGGCGCAAGAAGCACAAGAGAGGCAAGAGCGGGAGCAGAGCGCCTCGGTGAGAGCGCCGGAACAAAGCCCAGAAGTCAACCAGCCGGGCTCCGGGGAGAGGCGGGCGTTGACTCCGCCTTCATCCGACGAAGATGGCGAGACGAGAAAGCTAAAGCAAGAGGACAATGCCCCATCCATGAGCGATAGCGCGCAGCTGTGTCTCATTGAGCCTTCTTTGCTGCAAGACTTTGAGCCCAAGCAGGACTCCAATGTCAGGCATCTCCTCAGCACAAGGGGTCGTCTATCTTGCGACCACTCGGCCGCGAGGGTCCGGTTCTTTGGCCCTACCGCCAACATCCACGTCTACGCCGAGTCGTCTTGTCCGTTCAACCCGAGGGAACCCCCAGAACAAACGCGACGGATCGAGCAGGCCATCCGGGCTCTCAACCCCAGCACACAAGACCACCTCATGCGCTGCTTCTGGGACTACTTCAATGCGTCGCATCAAGTGGTCGACCAGGCCACCTTCGAAGCCGACAGAGTATCCCAGGATCCCAAGTTTTATTCTCCTTTCCTCCACATCGCAATCCTTGCAGCGGGCTACCGGTTCGCCGAGAAGAGTCGAGAAGATGTGAGGAGGTTAGCTCTGGGGAGTTGGGAGAGCGTACTGCACAAAGAGGCAAAGTCGGTGCTGGAAATGGAGCTGGAGAGGCTAGGGGAGCTACCAAGCGTTCAAGCCCTCATCATTCTGGCTGATCTGGAGTGCGGCGTGGGGCGGGACACCCAGGGTTGGATGATCTCAGGTACGGTGTTTTCACTGATGAAGGCTTGCTCACGCTAACAGCTTGTGTTTCAGGCATGGCAAGTCGGTTGGCTTTCGACATCGGGCTTCATGTCAACCTCAACAACACATCCGAGACCGAGCGCCGTGTAAGACGCCAAGTCATGGCAGCTTGCTTCATGCTCGACAGACAACTTGCGGCATTCCTGGGCCGCCCCACCAGCATCAAGAATCAGGATATCGGAGTCAACCTCGCGCCAAAGGATCTTTCGATCTTGTCAATGGAGTCTGCCATGTTCGGCATCCCGGAGTTCGACAGGAAGCCAAATCTGCTGACCGATACCGCTATCCACCCACACATGATGGAGCTGATGGAACTCGCAACCAGCATCATGGACTCTCAAAACACATGTCATAGCCCTATTGATAGCCCGGCAGACGGAGAGGGGAGTCGATACATGCAGACAGTGGCCATGGACCGCCGGCTCCAGAACTGGTATCGCCGCCTCCCAGGTTTCTTGGCATGGACGCCCCTGAACGTCAAAGCTGCGCCGTTGAGCTTCTTCCTCCTCCACCAGTCCTTCCACGTTTACATGATCCTCTTGCACCGACCGTGGGCAAGATACGGGCCGGTTACGGACGAAGGGCTTCATTCTACCGGGGCTTTCGCGGCGTCGGTGGCAGCCTTCTCACAGCACTTCGGTCCGTCCCACGCCGGCGTTGACGACAGCAAGGTCGCCATGGCCCGAAACATGTGTACTCAACATGCCATCCGCGTCGCCCGCATCTTCTGGCAGCATCGGCAAAGGTTCGATGGCAAGAAGATCGACCTCGTGGCGGCTCATCATGCGGGAACCGCGGCGCGTGCGCTCATGGGGGCTTTGGCTCACCAAAACAAGGAGCTTGATCATCAAAGTAATCTCCGGTACCTCCAGGTCCTCTCGTCGGCCATATATGATATGAGCCAGACATACCACCCCGCGGCCAGGATGTACCATCTCCTGAAGAGCATGCTGGTGGATATTCGGAGAGAGATGGTTAGCTCGCGCAACACGGACAACGATGCTATGTTCCAGTTTCAGCAAGGCATTGGCGGCATGGCCTTCCAGCCGAGCTATGCATGGGCAAACAGCGCACCAAACATGTATCCAGTCCTGTCCGTGACTCAGGAGAACAACGAGACCCCAGTCGCGCAACCGGCCAAGAAACGCCGACTATCTGAGCGGCGGCCATCAGAGATTGAGCCCCCAAGATCCTCACTGTTCCCCATGGGCAACGGCTTCGACTACCCATCGCCACCGACGTCGTCAAAGAGCCTAAGGGACGCGAGCGTTGATAAGCCCGAAGCGACGTCTCCGGGTGTTTCAGCGCACGAGGACCACACATCGGAGTTCGACTTTGACTTCCTCAACGGGTCGGTCGTCGACTTCGATGGCGCACAAGGGGACACCATCGAGGTTGCTGCCGTCGGGAGCGACATCGATGGCGTTGCTTCAATCAACCAAGCAACGCAAGGGAAGATGGAGGCTCACAACGGAGACATCCCGCCTCAACGGCAGGCAGAATCAGGGTCAAGGCCCCGGGATCAGGAAGATGAGAACACAGCCGACATGACGATCGAGGAGTGGCTTTCTGAGCCTCGCGTTGTGACGCCAGCCCCGCAAACCCAGCGGGAGCCGGAAAAGAAGGACATGTCGATGGAGGATCTTTTTGGGGAGAAGCCCGCAGCGGATGGGATCACGGGGTCTGGGATTGGTGGCGACTGCGACATGCAGTGGCTAGTTGACATGGACGCATCCGCAGGTGGGGATCAGGCCGAGATGAGCCTGAGCGATCTGGTGGAGAGCGTTGTCCAAAAGACGGAGAAGCGGCCGGTCAGGAACCTCGACCTGGACTTCCTGAAGCTATGACTTGGAGCATAATGTTTGCATGTCATTTTGATGATTCATGTTTAAGTTTATCTGTATACCATGGGTTTGGGGTCGGGGGTATGGCGTGCATGTGGCTTGCGCAAGCATGTGGCTTTCCGCTCCGGTCAGGGGGTGGCTAGTGTCCACACAAAACAACAGTAATGAGATTACAGATCTTCGGTACAACATTCAATATTCTGCATTGTCTATACATGTTGTCATCCCATTATATGTGTGCCATCTTTTCATTCACACCAACCAGACCGTCTTCCTCGGTAGACGCCAGGGCCGTGTGCAAGAACATTTCCCCCTGCGGTGAGAGAGACGACTTTGTCTCCCACAACGAAGACGCAGGCGGCCACGGCGTGTTTCGTTGGATCGAGTAAAGTTTTTTTGGGGTGAAAGGCATTCGCTCGGGGTATTCCTGGTTGGAATGAAGGGAACGATTATATTACCGGATCCCCGATGTTTGATGTCTATGTGTCTTGAAACGTGGGAAGAGTGGAGTTCATCTCGTGTGGCAACATCAAGGCTGGCAAAATGGCCGGTCGTTTGGATGTGGCTGAGCGAAGTGGGTGGCAGAAGGAAGATTGATTAACTGCCCGTGTGAGCTTCCAGGTTGGTCGTGCTTGCCCCAAATCTGGTTTATTGCCAACCATGGCAAGGCCGGGTGGTGATGGGAGACGGGGGAAGGAACGGTTGATATCCAGCGAGGGCATATAGTTCTGCTCAACCGAGATCCTTTATCCACCTGTAACGTTTGTCAATCTAGCCTACGCATGGGGCGATTGGCTGAGGGCAATCTTGGAAATTGAACCAAAACACCTGACAGCAACCGTGGCAGGTCTGCCTGAGGGAACGCGACTCGGCCCATCAATTCGGATCAAGCTGCCGAGAAAACCAGCTGCCGAACGTTTTTGGGGCCCAGCAAGCCTGCTAGTGGTGTAATGGTTGTAATATATTGCGGATAGAGATCTCGCAATCAATCCGATTGGTCGATCCCGTTGACAGGCTGTGGACGCTGATAGTGATACTAGGGCATATAATGCGACGGCCGCGCAATAAAGCTCGGCAGAGTTTCCGGAGAGAGGGCCTTCGACCTCAACACTTTTCTTCGCTGCCTCGCAGTCCTCATCGAAGCCATGTTGTGGAAACGCCTCGCCGGGGCAGCGCTGGTTGCGCACGGCGCGGTCGCTCAGAATGTCAATGTTGGCAGGCTCCTGCGGTTTGCATGCTCGCAGCTTGTCATTGAGCGAACTGATCCGCTCGTCAACCCTGGAATGAACCCCTCATCGCATGTTCACCAGATTGTGGGAGGGAACTCGTTCAATGTTACAGTATGGAGCAGAGACTCTTCGAGATGTCATTTACTGACAAGATTCAGATGGACCCAGAGCGCATGGATCCCTCCGTCGAGTCTACCTGCACGACGTGTACCTACTCCGAAGATTTTTCCAACTACTGGACCGCCAGTCTGTACTTTCAGTCCCCCGAAAACGGCTCCTTCAAGCTTGTCCCGCAGCGAACCAACTTCGTCGGCCTCGACAACGAGCGCCATCCCCAGGGCGGTGGAATCACCGTCTACTACATGACCCCTTTCTCAGGAGGCAAAGTTCAAACTACATCCTTCAAACCGGTAAAAACCCTTCCCTCTGTACCCCTCAGCATCTAACTACCTCCCAGGGTTTCCGCATGCTAGCTGGCAACCCCTCCCATCGCGCCCAAGCCTCCAGCCCGCAAGCCCTCTCCATCTGCCACCGCTGCAACGGCAATGGTGCCGGCTTCGCCCCTTGCGACTCCCGCGACACCTCCGCGTTCCCGACCAAACTCTGCCCCGGCGGAATCCGCGCTTCTGTCATCTTCCCATCTTGCTGGGACGGCAAGAACCTTGACAGCCCCGACCACAGCAGCCACGTAGCCTACTCCCCCTCATCAACCCGCAACCGTGGCGCCCTCGCCGGCGCAGACTGCCCCGCAACCCACCCCGTGCGCGTACCACAGGTGATGTATGAGATGCAGTGGGATACCTCACAGTTCAACAAGGAGGAGTATTTCGAGGGCGGTAAGCAGCCGTTTGTGTATAGCTTTGGAGATCGCAGCGGGCATGGGCAGCATGGAGATTACTTGTTTGGATGGAAGGAGGGTGCTTTGCAGAGGGGCATGGATGCGTTGCTAGGAGAGGATTGTCTGAATGATCGATGTCATGCGTTGAAGTCGCAGAGCGTGCAGGAGGCAGTGGCCTGCACGAAGCGGACGCAGGTTGAGGGTGAGGTTGTGGGGCGGGAGGGACAATGTGAGTTCGCCTTGCGTGACGGTAAAGCTGATGGTTTTGCTAACTGACTGTTTGCAGGGCTTGCGGCACTTCCGGGGAATGTGCAGTTGTCGTAGGGGAGGATGGAGACATTTGGATACATGGTGATGGACTATACGTGTTCTAATGGTATGTTGCGCTGCTTGAATTGGAAGGATGCGACTGGATCCCCCAGGCCTCGTTTTGCTTCCTAGCAACACTCAAAACCATCACATTGTGGCTCGCGTGCTTGTCGACCAGGTCCAAGTCATTGACCACTTGGAGGTAGGGGTCGCTGTGATGCTTTCCAAAGAAGTGGGTTCCGCAGGTGGTGTTGTCACTTGCGGTGTGCTATGCCTGGGATCAGCAACTTGACACGGGGAACTCGGAAGCTGATAGTGAGAAGATAGAGTCACTTACCAGAGTGCCATGGGCAGCAGCGCGGCAAGGAGAAGCAGCTTGAGCGAGTGCGCCATCTTCCAACTTTGAAGAGGGTGTTGATCAGCGGAGCGATGCTTGGTTTGATTTGAATTCCTTTGAGAAAAGATGAAGTTTGATCTCACTGCCGCAACAGACGCTCGGTCGTACAGCCCAGGTACAAGATTGGAGTCTTCTTTGCGGTGCCACAATTTCAGAAAGTCATCTTGACACCAGTTCTTATGAACCAGCTATCGAGCCGGGGTCGCGACTGCACCCTAAAGCGCAGACCGGGAAAACCACAGTGGCCCCTCTGCATTCTCCCAGATGCGCGGTATTGGTGATATTCGCGGCTAAATATCTCCACCCAACAGACGTGGGACGCGAGCAACCATCATGATAATACCCCGGTCCCGAGAAACTCCTACGGTGTATTTCTAGAGGATCATTGGCCTTGTGGGGAAGTTTGATAATCTAAGCTACGGTGCATCAGGGGCTGTGCTGGAATTTGAAGGAAAGCGATTGCGACTTTGTTATCAAGAATGCTTGATTGCGATGAGAGTTGGATGCACTGAAAGTGAAATGATTCTGACGTGAGGGATTTAAGTGGGGTTCCTTTGATGATCATTTGGATGCTAGGCAGGTAGAGACACACAAAGCAACCTGAAGATCAACAATGGCGATTGTTAACCCCTTTTTTTCTCTTGAGGGGGCAGTGCCAACCTGGAACTGCATAATTGTCATCCCTTTCCCCCGCCCCCC
>JAXQJB010000027.1:0-11505 GCA_037042205.1 Schizothecium sp. R5324 | reverse complement strand
TAGGGGGAGGGGGTGCTCCTCGATCCCTGGCAATGGGAGCCGCTGCTGGTGCGAGACAATGAGCAAAGCTAGAGAGATGGGGTTTCATGCACTCCCGTCCACTTTCCCATGTTTTCCTGAGAAGGGTTCTGCCATTCCCTTAATAAGTCGCGTCCCCAACCTTCCTCGCCCTCCTGGAAGCTTATACATAATTCTTAGGCCTCTAAACAATCAGAACCACCCGAGCCCTAGATTGCACCTGCCCAGTCCCTTATCTTTCCTCTTGCCTGCCTGAGCACCAGACGCTGCTGTGAGCGCACGTCATCGACATCCCTCCCTCATCGGTCGTACTCTCCAGACATCTAGCTCGTCACCAACCGAGTTGCAGATATCTGGAAAGCGTTTAGCCTCCGAATTGAACGCGGTGAATCCGCCCAGAACTATCTCACCCCCGGAACAGCCTTCCACAGCCTGCCAACATGGCGATGCACGCCCGCGATGCCAAGGGGCGCCGTGTCTCCTTGCTGAACGACGACTCGAGCTCCCACACTGCCTACACTATGCCATATCGCCCCGCAGTGGCCCCTTCATACGATCGATCTTCGTCGTCCAGGAGTATTTCATCGTCGCCAAACACACCGGGTCTGCTGCGATCGGATTCATACGACTCCCAGATGAGTGCTGACCCGGCATCGCCCCTGACACCCATCTACGACTACGGGAGAGGAGGATACGCGGCTGCCCCGGTCATTACCTCGCCTTATGAAGACTATATGGACTCCATGCCCTCCCACGCCGGCATGAAGCGCCCTAGCACCTTTAGCGATCGCTCTGCATCTTACGACGATGACGTCAGTGCCGGCGCAGGCGCAGAACGGCCAGGAAAGCGCTACCCGTGTCGATACAAGGAGTCTCATAACTGCCTCAAAACATTCACCACTTCCGGCCACGCCTCCAGACACTCTAAGATCCACACGGCGGAGAAGGCAGTGCCATGCTCTTATCCAGGCTGCACCAAAAAGTTCACCCGGGCCGACAACATGAAGCAACACCTCGACACGCACTACAAGGATAAATCCCGTTCCTCTACTTCGCGCCCATCCATGGCCTCAGGGGACCGAAAGTCAAGTTCGTCTAGCAGATCTTCCTCAAGTCGAAGCAAGACCAGCTCCTCGTCGCACTCGGATGGTTCTTGGCCAAACTTTGGGACGCTCGACCTCCCCGTGATCAGCGGACGACCGAACGCAGCCCGCACCCCAAGCGGGCTCGACGCCTTAGCGATGGCCGTGGCCCATGCTCAGTCAGCGCCAGGTTACTCCGATGAGACAGGATCGGACTGAGCTCTCTGCTTGATGACTCTTCACTTTTATCCATTTCGTTGTGCTTATTATTACGATGCCCACGATATATCATGAGGCGGCGCTTTTTACGGTTTCTATTTTTTGTTCACGAACTGGGGTCTAAAAAGGTTGCATGTACACGCGTTGCGCCTTGGGACAGATGGCTGCATACTAGGGTTGGCGTAATGGATCTTGCTTTTTCAGGGGCTTGTGGACGGTGCTCCGGGCAGTTTAATTCGCAAGGATTCTCTTTCCGTATATAAGATTAAGAGTATGGTCAACAGATGGATGTTGAAGGCATACGCAGCAGATATCCTGCCTGTCTGGATATGGGTGGGCTTTCGCTTTTTAGCCATGCTCAATGGTTGGACCAGTTCTGTTTCATTGATACCAACTGATAGCGAGTCTTGAGTGTGAGACCATATTGCGAGGCGGTGTAGCGCGCATAACACACGGCGACTGAAAGTGTTCTCGCATCTACAAATTTCCCCGGCTTCTCCAGTGACATGACTCGACTGTCGTTGACCATGTGTGCAACGTGAGCTTAGAGCAAGGTTAGACGCCACACCCACATGCAGACGTAATAGTTATCAAGCTGAAGCCATTTCATTCAAGTGGTTTGGTCGTATGCTCCTAGGCAACCGTACGCGCTTCTTACTCCGGGCAGCCATAAACCCCATCGCCATCGGATTCACGGCCAAAAATCTTGGTCCTCGGCACACACCCTCGCCATCTCAAACTGCTCATCCGTCGCACAAACCAACACCTTTTGCTTTGCTCCCGCTCCGCTGATATCCTGAATTACACCTTCTAGCTTCTTTGCGTTGGCATCCTCATCTAGTGCGAAACCTAAGCAACCGATCTGATCGACCACCGCGCGCCGCAGCTTGTCGCTTTTTTCCCCAATGCCGCCCGCAAAGACGAGTGCGTCTACCTCCCCGCGCAGGGAGACGTAGCTGTGGTAAAAAAGCGTCAGCGATTCCTCTCAAAGGCCATTCATAGGCAACGCAGAGTCTCAGGCGCTCATGTCACGCACAAGACATCCGGAAAAGCAGCAATAGACCACATTTAGGAGATAAATGGCGAAAGGGGAAGACTCACTAAGAGCCTATGAACCCACAGATACGGTCTACGACGAGGTCAAAGGCAAGCTTCATGGGAGGGTCGCTCGAGGTAGCGATGATGCCGAAGTTGGTGGTTCCCGTCAATGCTTTCCAACCAGCTTCCTTGTTGAGGATTTCTTCAGCGCGAGAGATGTGGAGTTCTTTCGTCGAGGCAGGAGAGAGTCTTCCCACGTCGCTGGCGTAGTGAAAGACGAGGCTGCGGTGGAGGTTGGTGTAAGTCGCAGGCCAGTAAAGGGGCAGTAGGAATAGGGGCTAACCTAGGGTCAACACTACCGCTTCGAGTTGCGCCGGGCAAGCCGGCTAGAGGGGTCAGTCCCATGCTTGTATCCCGGCTCTTTCCGCCTTTTATCGCACAGGCGCTGGCTCCGGAACCTAGGTGAAGGGCGATCAGGTTTAGCTTGTCCTTACTTTTGCCGAGGAACTTGGCTGAGGCACGGGTGATGAAAGAGTAGCTGATACCGTGGAATCCATACTTGCGCAACTTGTTGCTCCGGGCGATATCAGGGTTGATTGGGTAAGTGCGAATATGGGGGGGAATAGTGGAATGAAATTGGCTGTCGAAGCAGGCAACGTTGCGGGAGCCGGACAGGTCTCGGATACACGCCTGGACGATTCCGAGACTGTTGGAGTTGTGGAGCGGTGCCAAATCATTGAGACCCTCCAAGACTCGGTAAGTATCTGGGGAGATGAGCTGCGACTTGTTGTAGTCACCACCGTGGACGATGCGATGACATACTATCCCGATGTCATCCTTGTGGCTTATCTGGGGAAGGTCGGCGTCGTCAACGAGGGTCTTGAGTAGAACTCCAAACGCATCACGTTGGCTTAGAGTCTTTTCGTCCATCTTGTCGGTCTTGATGACCTTTTCGCTGCCTCTCGTGTAATCGAGGATCGCAGGAGGTGCTGTCAACCCGCTGATTTGTGCCTCAGCGAGCTGGACGGGGGGCTGTCCATACTCGGCGCTGTAGACGGATACTTTGACCGATGACGATCCGGCATTGACAGATAGGATGATGCTCTTCATTCCCAAGATTCCTGGGCCTTAACTTTACTCAAGCGTGGTATTCTGCAATTTGCAAGTCGTCGACAAGCTATTTGACTAAGTTACCAAGATGGGGGTGGTGTGATAGAACGGACACCTATCGTTTTAAGAACTTTGACACATGGGACGGTTTCGGGCGTGGTCTGACTGATCCCGTCGTTCACCTTATGACGTGACGTGACAGGTGCTCCAGCTTGTTGGCTTGCCAGGCACCTCGTCTTATCTAGCTGGGCGGTCTCGTTCGGACGGGGCCCCGCTGCGGGGCCGGCAGTCTCCGCGTTCGAACCGTGCACGGGCTGCCAAGCCTGTCGCGACGTCAGTCCTGGCACAGCGCCCCAGACCTCGTGAGTGTCACGGCGTGTTCTCGGCATCCGAATAGCTCGCAAGTTCTTCGGCCGTTGGAGGGAGGTCTGGTGAGGGAAGTTCTGCGATGCCGTTTACATAGTGGCTTTGTGTCGACATGCCGTTTATAACGGGCGATTCAAGTTCGGAGATGTGGGTCGGTGGCGCGTCGTACTGGCCGTCAGAATCGTGAGCATAATTCCACAGATCAATGAACCTTCGATAGTCGTCGCTCCCTGGCTCTGCCCGGTCGTTTCTGGTAAACTGAATGCCCAGATAGCGCAGCTCACCCGTCGACTCGCCGCCATGGCTGGAGGAGCCCCCGTTCCGTGGGCGAAAGATGGACGAGGCCGAAAAACGCCGGTCGCGCCCGTGGCCTTCGGAAGCACTCTCTCTCCTCGCCCCGCGTACATTGAGTTGGAGCCTTCGGTGCCTGTCGTCTCTTTGCCGAAAGTCGGCATCAAACTCGTGCACCATGTACTCTTTCCACCGCCGACGATAATTTGCGTAAAAGGTGAAGTAGTGGAAGTTGGAATACCGGTCTCGCCAAAGCTTCTGGTGGTTGATGTCAGCTGATGACTCCCATTTCAGGACATTGTTTGCATGTCTCAGGAGGTCTGAGGAGGTAGCTCCTCCTCCTGCTCCTGGAACAATAGGGCGAAAGACTAAAGGGATAACAACAGCAGCAATCGCACATACCATCCTCTGAATGGTGCCCAAGCCACGAACGTTGCCATATGAATCCGTTCGCCGATGCGTATCAGACCTGAAGGTGTTTCAGTCAGACATATCAAGTTCTGGGCACTTGAACCTACCAGGCGACATCGATATCGTACCAGTCTACAAGATCTCTCCCCCTTAGATCCCCTTGAAACTGCATGGAGCAGTCGATAGTCGTAAACTCGTACTTGACTTCGATGTAATCATCGTGAAACAGACCATCCACCGTAGTGTATCTGACCCTATGGTGTTCTCGAAAGGTGAGGTAGAGCTCCATCTCACGGGGATCACCGAACCTGCGGTGTTGCGAATGTAACGTATAAGGGAATATGTCTGCAGCATACTCAGAAGGCACTAAACTACGGCTTAGCATGAGGTAGGGCCCGGCGCCAAGGCGAAGCACACCGTCAACGCCTAGACGGACAAAAGGGAGCCCTACAGAAGTGCTCGAGCACCTCACCGGCGTAGCTGCACCGCCATACTACGCGGCGGGACTCGGCGCTGACCACATCCCAAGGGCCAAGAAACACAGTGGTCTCGTTCGCCGTTCGTTCATACAGCTTTCTAAGCCGGAATGAGGTTAGGAGAGGACAAAAGTTCTGGCGCAGGGTGTAGGAGCGGATGACGCCTGAGTGGAATGAGGAACCTGGAGCTTGGAACTGACATGGTCGCATTGTACCCCGGCGGACCAAGATCCAGGGGGACAAGGGCCGTTGTTGGAGCCGAGGTCTGGGAAGTCGCTGCTGAGCTAGGTGTAAACGTTAGATCTCTCGGGGCCGGCGCAGAGGAGTTGAAGGAGGATGAAGACACGGAATGTCTTGATCCCGCCATGCTGGGTTGCACGGGTGGGCTGGGTAGCTGGGCAGCTGTGGGTGGGGAGCCGCTTTGGATGGCTGTTCGGCTGACGGAGGTAGCGGTTAGTTAGGTGCGTCCAAAAGTACTTGTCACACACTGCAGGCCAGTACATGGTCGGAACAGGGGTGTGCTGTTTTTTTGAAGATAGATATAGGCGAGCCGTAGAATCCACTGAAGGCTGGCGAAGTTGAGATCAATCCCGCGATCATTGTGTTGCTCCAGTTCCAGAGCAACTAGTTCGGCAGGACAGGGAAAGCGGATTCCTCGGCCGGGTCTTGCAATGTCGGCCCAGGCACACAACAACGCCTCGCAGAAGCAAAGGGGAGAAGACAAGAGAGGATGCACCCAGTAGGGCTCGTGGCGCGTCAGAGGGGCTGATGACCGCTGGAGGTGCAGGACAGGTGTCGGGCATCCAAACATGGCCGTGCAGATGGCAGGCTCGTAACGACTCAGAAGCGCACCTCGTGGGCATAGAGCAAATTCGATGTGGTCGTGGGGATGCGGCAGGGTGGCATGCGCGGAGAAGGGACGGCCGACAGGGGCTGGTGAAGCGATTGGCGTAGCGCGTGCGGCTCACAGCAAACCGCCGTAAGGGACTCGACCACGGGCCTGGACCTGAGGTGCTCACTGGTGTGGCCATCCGGCTAAACAGCGGCCTGCCTCGTGAGGGGCGCCGCAGCGTCTCCATCGACCTGCACCCTTCGTGACATCGCTGCTCGCCATTGTCGTAAGGCAAAAAAAACATGGTAATACTAAAATTGTGGCCTAGTGCAGGAGGCGGTTGTGGGCCGTTATGGAAGTCGTCGAGATGATCAGTGAGGAGAAGATCATGGGGAATTCAAGGATGGGATGAATGACGAAGCGATGGAACATCCATGGAAGGTAGGTACGTGCCAAGCGAACAAGGGCTAGCTACCCTAACCCTCCCGCTAAGCCACAAAAATGCGGGGAGCTTCCCCTTGAACTCCAGGTCCATCTATTCACCCACTGACCGCCCTAACAAGAGCGAAGTGCTAGTGTCGGAGAGATCCATGATAAATCCCTGCCCACGATGACGGGGAAACCTTTGAATGAATTCCAGCGGGAAATTCTCAAAAAGTTGCTGCAGGTTCAGAAACTGACAAATCACGACATTGCAATTGTGCTGGTTGTCGACGAACGGACGATCCGAAGAAGACGCCACGAGTTCGCTGCCACTAGCAACCTTGCCAAGAAGTGAGATGTCGGTAAGAATGCTGAGAAACCGAAGCCCATGTATCTTGAGGTTTGCGTCTCCCTTTCCTGCTTTGTCTGCGTGCGAGCTGATGGTCCAGATGGAAACTGCTGGAATGGCTCAAAGCACATGGCAAGGCGCCTCTGTTAGATGATTGTCAGTGTTATCTTGAGAAGGGGTTTGGCCTCAGACTCAGTCTGCCGACCATTAGCAGGCACTTGAGAAAGGCGACTGGTGGATTCAGGCCAAGCAATAAAGTCCGACGCGCCGTTAACATTCCACGAGCGCTGACGGACGCATGTTCGACTTGGGCCTGAGCTCACCCACAGGTGGGACCGCGCCACTGAAAGATGAGCCTGAGCAGCAGAGACAAAAAAATGCAACAAGAAAGGGACACAACACAACACAGGCAGGTCCGGCACCAACATATTCAAGTGCTTCAGTAAAAACCCCCAACATGATCTTCAACAACAGCAACCCCCACAGCCACAAACTCAACGGGACTTGCACCATGAAGCCCGGTTCGAAGCCGTGGATGTGGGAGATCCACAAGAAGCATTAGTGACATCCATGGAAGTTGATGCAGTGTTTGGTAAGGTACGCAATGGATCTCAAAGCATTGAGTTGGTGGTTAGTTTTGGGATACCCTCAACAACAAAAGCGACATCAGGGCATTGTTTGCTAGGGTCTTGGTCACTTGGAATCAGGTTATGGAACAGCGTAACAGTCGGCGATGGGCACAGCATCGGAAAGGAGTTATCAAAGCAATCTAACTAGAACTTCTCGTTTGAACGGCTATGGCACGACTGACATCTCGTGTAGAGAGAGACCTACATCATCACCTCCCAACGAGCTCGCCTGAACTCCCCTCCTGGCAGCTAGACCCCTCCACTAAGACGAACACTCTTCGTTCTACCTTCTTCAATCTCCTCCATTCCACATTGTCGTTCTCTCTTCCACCATCTACCCCGCTTAGCCTGAAATTCCGTCCCATTGGTCCCCTTCCTGTGAGCCCTTGCTGAGCAATAAAGGCATACAGCTATGCCCTTCTTCACTATTTTTCACTACCCTCACACATTAGCCCCATTTCCAGCTTCAAGTCCCTGCTCTCACCTGTATTACTATTAACGTTAGTCTAAGCCAGCAGACAACAGGTGTGTTCGCCCTGACCTAATTCCAGCAATATTCCATGGTTTTGATGACGCCTTCGATTTCGAACTCTTTGCGTTGGTGGCGAGTGCGGTCTATATTGGGATGGTGTTTGGTTTTGGCGCTTTGGGAGTAAGGCTACTTGTATCGATCCGGGGGAGTATTGTTTCTAGCTACATCCTCGTTGCGGCGTCAGATGCGCTCTAGGCAAATTCTCTTCGGAGCTCGCCTTGATCATTTGCTGCTCCTTTTCTCGGATCTTGTCGTGCCTCACCCGATCCTTGACTCGCTGAATGGTCTCAACGTTCGATTCGAAAATCTCAGCCAACTCTTCATCCATGAGCTGGATATTGTATCTCTCCCAAAGGTATCTATCCGCCTCGAGACCCCTTCGATTTCCCATGTTTTGAGCTGCTAGCGGGCGTGTGGCATTTGTTGGTTTTTTTTCTTTTTCTTTTTTACAAAATACAAGCCAACAACAGTTGGATTCGTAATGGCCGATTCGAGGCGAGCTTCGTTTTTGGACCAGACTTGATGTAGCTGAAGTGGATTTCAAAGCCAGGGCAACCAAAATTATGGTGGTTACATTGTCTGTCTGAGGCGAAAGCGTGTCTGCCCATTTAAGCCTCGGGGAGTTTGTTTTGGTCACAGTTGACAACGACGCTGATTTCATGGGTTTAGGGGTTCCGCCAAGGCACTGCCATGTCATCGTGACGATCTTTCGGAGGGCCTCAGACGATCTACGCGACGGGCCGCAACCCTACCGCCTAGGAATCTAGCGACAGCAGGGCAGTGAATTACAATTACAGTATTCAGTCGTTTTAAGGGTGCGTCTAGGGGGGGTGGGGAATAGATTGAATGCAAACTGAACCACAATGTAGTGGAGGCTTGACCCAAAACGAGTGGAAAGCAGCATCATTCAACCTCCTATAGGAAAGTGAACCATCGTATCTACTAAAAGTACAAATCACCCGCACTGCCCAAACTATCGCCCAACTTCTTTTCCCCTTGGATTTTGCATAAC
Source organism: Schizothecium sp. R5324 (assembly GCA_037042205.1). Taxonomy (NCBI): domain Eukaryota; kingdom Fungi; phylum Ascomycota; class Sordariomycetes; order Sordariales; family Schizotheciaceae; genus Schizothecium; species Schizothecium sp. R5324. The sequence continues at coordinate 2,717 of JAXQJB010000027.1, read as the reverse complement.
CCAAATTGTAAAACCAGGCATCTAATATGACCATACCCATCACGTCTGAGACTGCCCAAAACCCTTTGTAACAGAAAAAGTAACATGGTGAATCATTGGTATCTCCGAACGAAAAGCTCCTCCCAATAAACACCAAACCCAACCATACTTCGCTATTGATTCGAATCCCATCCCAGGTCCATCGTTTCCATGGAGTTCATTGTTAATATCGATCGTAGTACGCCTTGCGCCACTGGAGTCATCCCAGGTTGTGCAGAAATATCTTGCCAATCTGAACCAAGTGAGAAGTCCCCCGGTGTGTCGGGGATGCTGTATCGTTGCTGCGGCGTCAGACCTGTAGAGACACCGGGCGGGACAGGGTAAGCTGATGCGCCGCTGAAAAAGTCGTTCATCGCGTTGATATTCCTTTCTACTTCGCTCTGAGTCGTAGCATTCATGTCGAGATTTGGTATTACAGGGCTGGCGTTAAACGAAGTCCTCCCGGATCGGCTCACGTGGGCGGCGGCAGGGGCTAGATGGTCAGAGGCCGCGCTCGAGTTCGGCGTTGGCCTGCTGGATTGCCCAGCATCGGGAGAGGTTCCCGACATGTCGTTGCTGACCGTATCCATATCACTGGTGCCATAAGTTGGCATCATGCTCTGTATGGGTACATACGAGGACCCGCTGCCACGTTCGCGGCTCGGAAGACTGGCTGCTTGTTCAGGCCCCGACCAGCCCTGAGAATGGTGGCCGGTTGAGTTGGGTGTTCGAGAGACATTGTTGCTATTGTCCAGATCGGGTTGGACGAGATCCGGAGCATTGGCCGGATTGCCATCGTCGTCGGCAGTTTTCATGAAGTTGCATTCGTTGCGGTAGGGCATCATACCACGTCCAGTTTTTTCAGACGGCTTTCCGGCACCCGGCGCGGGCTAGGATGAGTTTAGCAAACATGGCTAAGACTCAACAATGGAGAACTTGAAAACTTACACTGTCGTTGCTTCGTGGAAATGCAGACTTCAGTTTGGGAATCCTCAGCCCCAGCGCTTCAAGATCCACGTCGAGCTGGACGAGGAATGACTCGGTCAGAGGGTTCCTCCTCCTCAGGGCGTTCATCGCCGCCAAAAGGAATCGCAGTGAGTCAGCTGTTTGGCTGTCGTCCGGGCGGCTCTTCAGGTACTGGACGAACACTCTGGCGGAGACATAGAGGCAGAATGAGATGAATGGGTTCATCTGGTTTGTATGTCAGCCCAAATTCCTCTCTATAAACTGAGACTTTGCACTTACCGCTGCAAGGTCAAGGTGCGAGATCATCCTCATGATACTGGCGATTTCGTTGGCCGCAGTGATGCATCGCACCTTGCTCTCCGAGCTCACCGACGCCGGGAGCCTGTTCTTGTCTGCCTTGAAGATTGCCGCCTGGTGAAGGCAGATTGTTGAGGTGTGGATGCACATATTTGTAAAGACAATATTGGGGTTCCCCAGCCCGTTGGGTAATTTAAGATGGGACGGCAAGCACAACGACGTGTTGAGCAGAATGTTATCCATGTTCCTGTGCCTCTTCCAGAACTCTCCGTTGAGGTCGTGGTCTCGATCGTCGGCTCCTGGTCTGTGGAGATGGACGAGATTTCGTCCAAAAAGGCATGCCATGAGGACAACACCGCCGAAAGCTGATAATTTCCCAGCGCCCGCAGGACTCATAGACTCTGAGAGGGGTGGCGTTGACTCGGGCCGGCTCATCTCAAAGGCATCGTCAGATGCAGGTAAGTTCGTGAGAATGTCCTTCTCGTCGATTGTCATTGGCCAGCCAGTTCCGATGCTAGCGTATCGATCCTGACAGAATGCCATCCAAAAGGTCCGTCTGCGCTCCTCCCGTTCAGTCCAGTCCCGCGGGGAGGGCAAACACTGCTTGACGTCTAGGCCGGTGCCATCGAGTCGGTGGAGACCGATCCTACAAACCACTCGTAAGTCTCCGAGTTCCCTTTTACACTTGGGGTGGCACTCACATCTGGCACAGGCGTACCGCCGAACCGGTACTCATCCAGGCCCGGGGAAAGTACATCCACTTGAACTCGTATGACGCAAGCAACACATGAGTCTGTGCGTGAGCCACGGATATCATGTGCTCTCCGTAGCCTCTGATGTAATCCGACTCAACATACTTTCGAGCTCGTTGGTAAAACAAATCTTTCAAATCAAGAAACTTCTCAGTAACTGAACACGCCAGCGTCCACATCGCATAGCGCAGACAAACTGGTGGTCGTTGACTTGGAGCGCTATGCCGATGTCAGTTCGACAACACGTAACCTACGGTGAGGTAAACTGCACTCACAGATTCATCGCTGCCAGGTACCGAAACTTGTGGATCATCGGCACCGATGGATGAATCTTTTCGAAGTAAATCTGATGCCTGTACGGAAAAGGGGTCAGCACTCCCACCCCTGAAGCTTGGATGAGAACTGATCAACGCTGGGGATCCTACAGCTCATCAATCGTTTCCTGTGGAGGCAATGGTTCCTCCAAGCCTAGTCCTATCATCTCCCAGGTGAAGGTGTTGTCGACATTGCCCATACCCATGTTGATGTTGCTGTTAAAGTTGAAGTCGTCAATTGCGCCGTTGGGTGAATCTCCGTTGAAATGCCATCGGTCCATGTCCCGGCTGCTAGCGATGCCAATGGATGGGTCTGCAACGGTAAAGTTTGCTGTCGCAGCAGCGCGCTGGTTCGCCTGCGTCTTTGGCG
>JAXQJB010000026.1:0-12356 GCA_037042205.1 Schizothecium sp. R5324 | reverse complement strand
ACGCGTAGTTTTCACGTGGTTCGATCACACGGCCCGCCCGGATTTTCCCACGACGCAGATGTAAGCTCGACACACAGCGAGCCCGGACTCCGCACATCAGGCTCACACTCTGACCGCCAGGCGGACTTGGAATTGGCTGCCGAGCGGATTGACTGGACTGCAAAGTGGATTTGGCTTGGGCGCAAGGTGGATTAGGCTCATCGTTGATTGGCTTGTGCAAACAGCAAATGAACCCAAGGAATTACAGCATGGACGGCTCAGACGAAGGATGGATACGGAGTTTGGGAGGCTGTTCATGGGCGACACTTGCTGGGAACGAATTTTATGACACGGGAAGTAATGTGGCGTGGAGAAGAAGCATGGCATCTTCTTTGGCACAAAGCTGTGCAAAGTCACGAACAGTACTGTGCCATCTTTTATGGTCATACGCTACCATTATGGTTATCTATCAGGAAACAGACGCAGACAGGAGCGGACGATTGGCTAGGGAGTATGGACTTAGGTGATCGTACTCCCCTCGATGGTCGGCAGACGGTTGGTTACGGGGTATGGGCCGAGGTGATCGTACTCCCATCGATGGTCAGGAAAGGAGCATGGACTTTGGTGATCGTGCTCCAGAATATTCAGTCTGTGGGATAACCTATGTAATGTCAGAATAGCTAGTTAGGCAAGCATAATTGCTTCAGGAAGAAATCGACGGCTTCGTCAAGTTACTCAAACTGCCTCTCTATATCTGTGATCCGTAAGCATATAATTAAGCCCGGGCAACAAAAGTGAGGGTATTCAGAGCACTGCTGAAACAATTTCAAGCAACGCTTCGAACCGATACCGATTTCTTTTATCAAAAGCGGGTGGGCATACCAATGTATCTTCTGCAGGCAGCCCTAGACTGAGTCGTTCGCAATCCGAGATCCGCGAAGTCATCACAAGTTCAAGGCGACTACGCCCACCGAGTATGTAGGTCAATGGAAGGTATTCCCGAGCGCCAGATACGCCCGGGTTGCCGTCATCTTGCATCTTGCATCATGCCACCCGCCCGTTTTCCCCGTGTATTTTTTTTGCCCCTCTCCATTGTTGCCCCACCCCCGCATCCCACATCACGGAAACGAGGGGCAGAAAATCGTCAACGCAGCCCAACCCAGTCGCTCGTAAAAATCCATACAATATTCTCTTCCGTCCAGAAAGACCCTCGTTACGTCTCATCTCAAGTCACATAACACAAAACAACAACCGCAACAATGCACATCCTCATCGTCAACGACGACGGCCCTCCGTCTCCGCACTCGTCCCCCTACGTGCACTCCCTCGTCCGTGAGCTCCAAGCCGCCGGTCACGTCGTCTCCGTATGCCTCCCGCATACCCAGCGCTCATGGATCGGAAAGGCCCACATGATCGGGCAGACCGTCAAGCCCCTCTACTACCGTCCGCCCCCGCCTCACCGTCCCGCCGCGGGCCTCACCCCGTCCAACCGCGACGACGAAGACGACGCGACCCATGGAACCACCCACACCCGGCCTAGCACTCGCCCCGGCGTCGAGGAGTGGATCCTCGTCGATGGAACTCCCGCCTCATGTGTGCAGATTGGGCTGTATCACTTTTTCCAAGACAGAGGGGAGGTGGATCTCGTGGTCAGCGGGCCAAATTACGGGCGGAACACGACGGCTGTGTTCGCGCTGAGCAGCGGGACGCTGGGAGGTGCGCTGGAGGCGGCAGTTTGTCGGAAGCGGGCGATTGCACTGAGCTATGCCTTCTTTTCGAGAAATCACGACAGCGAGATCATCGCGGCGGCGGGGAGGAGAGGCGTCAAGGTGATTGAAGCGTTGTGGAAGGCGTGGCCGGAAGATGGGAGTGTGGATTTGTATAGTGTGAATGTGCCGCTGTTGGAGGGGCTGGAGAAGGAGAAGGTGTTGATCACGCCCATGTTGCAGAACTATTGGGGGGCGGGGAGTTGCTTTACGGAGGTGGATGGGAGTGTGGATGGGGAGAATGAGGATGAGGAGAGGATACGGGAGGGAGAGGGGAAGGTCGAGGAGAGAGAAGGGCTGGGGGGTGAGGAGAGCAAGGGACCAAGACCGCATACGCATAAGCATTTTAAGTGGTCGCCGAGGTTCACGGATGTTTATCAGAGTGTTGAGGAGGCGCCTCCGGGGAATGACGGGTGGGCAGTGAAGGAAGGGTTTACGAGGTATGTTTTGGTGATGATGGGTGCTGTGTTCTGCGGATGGAGGCTAACTTGGTGTTTACAGTGTCACGCCGTTGAAGGCGAACTTTTTCCAGGCCGCCACCAACTTGCACGGTGCGGAGTTGCAGCTGTAAGTGCTGTGTTGTTGTGCTGGTGATTTTTTTGTTGTTATTCCCTTTTTAGTCATGACGGACACGCGGGTTGGCGGGCACGAATGATGAGAAGCGTAATGGCATGCTCGCGAGGATAATGTGGAACAGAGAACCAAAGGTCATCAGATAGAGCGTAGAAGGCAATCTGGAAATAGAGAGACAGCTTCTCTGGAGAGAAGCCCTCGATGCCGATACCTGTCCCTCAGCGTGCCCGCTCGCCCGCCCATCGTCAAGTAGCCGACACAAGAACTGAGACGAGGCGAAACAGAGATATTTACTAATGTTTGTTCCAGGGACAGCAGCCAGACAACCACACATGGCTTGACAACACAAGAGTCAGCGACACAGGAGCCAATACCAAGAGCCACAACACCAGGCCTCGCTCCTCCCGGCCCCAACGATCAAGTTACCCTCCCGATCCGACCAAAAGCTCAATCGACACCATCGCCAACACCTCACTTCTACGCCCTCGTCAACTACGAAGACCCCTACGTCCAACCTCTCATCCTCTCCGCCTTCGCCTCCCTCTTTCCCTCCTCAATCTACACCCTCCTCACCTCACCAACCCCTTCAGATTCCTCAAAAGCAGACACCACCATCTCCCTCTCCACCTTCAACGTCCCACCTACCTCCAAAATTCTGCAAATCTCCCCCTACGAATCCATCGACTTCGACTACGCCTCCACCTACCCCACCACAACCCTCATCAACAGCTACATCATCCGCAAAGCGCTCATCCGCAAGCACTTCCTCTCCGCCACGGTGAGCAACTGGGTGGCGAAGCACCCCGGTTCCATCCTGGGCACGCACGTCAAGCGCAGCGAGGCGTTTGAGGTGGACTATGCGGAGTTTCTAGATGATGCGCTGGTGGAGGCTTGGGATCTACGGGAGAGCCTGAAGAAGAACGAGGGGATTTTGGCTGGGGAAGGGGGCGAAGTGCAGTGGTGGATATTGAAGCCTAGCATGAGTGATCGGGGACAGGGGATTCGGTTATTTGCTACGATGGAGGAGCTGCAGGGGATTTTTGATGAGTGGGAGCCGGAGGAGGAGAGCGAGGAGGAGGATGAGGAGGGCGATGCTGAGGCCAAGGAAGGAGATGAGGGTGAGAACCGCATCATGGCATCGCATCTTCGCCACTTTGTTGTGCAGCCGTATATCCACCCGCCGCTGTTGCTGCCGGAGATGGACAGCCGCAAGTTCCATGTGCGGGTGTGCGTCTTGCCCGTGGGCAGCCTCAAGGTCTACGTCTACAAGGACATGCTGGCGCTGTTCGCGGCGAAGCCCTACACAGCGCCGAGGGCGGCAGGTGCGGGTTCAAACGACGGCGACGAGATTGATCTCGACGCGCACTTGACCAACACTTGTCTCCAGGGCGAGGACACAGCCTCCAAGGCCAACTCGGTCCACCGCTTCTGGGACCTTCCGCTGCCAAAGGAGAAGGCCGAGGATGTGTTCAGGCAGATCTGCGGCGCGACGGGAGAGCTGTTCGAGGCCGCGGCAAGGGGCATGATGGTGCACTTCCAACCGCTCGAGTGCGCCTTTGAGGTCTACGGGCTGGACTTCCTGGTCGACGCGGCGGGCACGGCTTGGCTGCTCGAGGTTAACGCCTTCCCCGATTTCAAGCAGACGGGCGATCTCCAGGGCGCTGTTGCGGGCTTCTGGGCGGGCGTGCTGCGCCTCGCTGTCGTCCCCTTCATGAGGGGTTCTGAGCACGGAAGCGGAGATGAGGACCACGTCACGCTGGGCTCAGACCAGATGGTCATGGTCAAGGACGTCAATCTAGGACGGCGGTGGGGTGCGTGAGAGACATGTCCGGCCCCGGTCCCGGTGCGGGATTCGTGATCTTGGCCGAAGCCAAGAGAGCGTGTGGATATGAGATGTGGAAGGCGGTCGACAGGAGTTTCCCAGTCTGACAAACTCCGATGCATGAATATCTGAGGGGTATGGAACTTTGGATCCAACTATGGACTAGCATCTCTTGCTCCGCCACGATTCTGGATTCCTCTCTGTGGGTTGTTCGGTAGTGTAGTCAGCAATATCTCGCACCTCGTTTTCGTACCGGCCGATTAGGGAAGACACCCACGTGGGCCCCAGATCGGCGAGGGGGCCGGGAATATCCAATAAAAACACCGACCCCTTTTCCCGGGCCTGTACATATGTGTGTGTGGTTGGTCTCCTCCCCAAGTGAGCAACTCTTTGCTCGGCGGCCAAGAGCCAGCCAAGAAACAAAAAGTCATCGTTTCCCCCCCACGCAGGTTCTCTGCTTGCTCTTCTACCGTTTTCGCCCAATGAGTAAAGTTTTGCCGACGCCTCCGGAGGCGGTGCTTGCTTCGTGACCCCCGGGTCGAAACCTGGCACGTCCAGTTGTCCGGGTGAGCCGGGGCCTGGCGTTGGGTGTCCAAGTGGTCGCCCTCGGCACGAACCGAGCACCCCTCGGAGCCGGTACCGTGATGTCCCAAGGGGAAGCCAAGATGCAAGACCCACTAGTCTATCGGCGTTCTAGAGTGCTGCAAGTGGTGTAGTGTAGTGCCAGAAACACGGAAACTGCATCTTCTCCCCTCCCACCGCCAAACAATTGCGACAGAAGCGAGTGGGGGAAAGGGCCCATCGATATAACCACTTGTCGCTCAGATCTGCAGCCAAGGCCCATAGAAGTGTCTGGTCTACTGCATGCGACTTTGCACAGCCTCGTCCCTTTCCGCGTCGACCTTCTCCTTCATACGTCTGCCGCGATCGAGGAGGTGGGCGGGCAATTTCTGGCGAGCGCAAACTTGGCTTCCAGCGTGGGATTGCAGCGACCTTTTCTGTGTCGTGAATGGCTCTGGGCACAGAAGCGAGGGGTTGCGATCAACATGGGAAATCGAACACCTTAATTGCCCGCTGGTAACCGGCCTTGTTCCTGACGCAATGATGCCGGCCGGCGAATCCTGGGGAAGGGAGTGCCGTGTAGCCTGTTCGGGAAGGAGTTGTTGGTGTAAATTGCTTGTCTTGGTTCTCTCGGGGTGGTGAAAGTTTCGCTGCCAGTGTTGCGACCGGCTTGTTTCCTGTCTCATGGTCCAGACTCTTGCTGCCAGTCCATGCCAAATCTAGGTATCTGGGGTATTGTCGGCTATAGGGCTGTTAATTGACTCTTCGCTCGTAATGCCTTGCTACCTTCTCTCGATGTCGTCCATTTTTCGATCTCCGAGACGGGATCACCAAATGTCGTGCAAGTCGTGTCATGTTCCATCTGATGCCTCGCTGCGCGGAGCGTCATGTCCAGTCTTGCTGACCGGAGGGAGTCGCCATCGTTGCTGAAAATACAAATGCTATGGATAACGATAAATACAGTGTCTATTTCCAGCATGTGATCCGTCTATTTGCGCCATATCACAACGCATAACCCCCAACTACCCACCCCTCAGCCCCAAGTTCCAAGGCCTCTTCGAAACTAGGCAACGAGAGGCATTTTCAAGCGTAAATACCTTTTGAGCTAGCCTAGACGCCTTCTTTTGCATTAAAAGATGCTTTAGGGCTTCGTGGTAAGCTTTATCGAGGTAGAGGGTTATGTATGTGGTTGTGTGTGAATGGCGCGAATAGACATTCTCGTAATAAGACAGCTAGGTGAGGCCAACCCTCTGTGCCTCGTGCTTCGTAAGTACTTTCGGTCATTGGCGGCCATGAGGGCGCGCCCCCATGGTGCATCCAAGGGCTGTAATAAATCCGTTCCACCGAGGCACAGATTTCCGCAAATGGAAGTCGACAAGGCACAAACTTTAAAAGCACCGCCATTATTCTCTCGGCGGGTTCTTTGAGTCGTACCTGCCGATTCTGGGAACTAATCTCCTTTGACGGGACGGCGATGACCGTCTTTACGGGACGGATGGATCTCCATGCTTGAAAGCGACAACATAGCGTCGGGTGTATGGTACCTCGCCGTCCAACATCAAAGTTCGGTCCAGCACACACATCTTCCAGATTTTCATCCAACCCTTCTGGAAGCGGGCGACCAAGGCAGTCTGCATCCGCCTAGTGTCGAGGTTCCACGCTACTACGAATCCCATCAAGAAGACCATCTTCATGCGTCTCTTCCCAGCGTCGCATCCCATCGCGGCAGTGCTCTCCCACGGGACAAAAGATCCAACCTGCCCTTCCAGAACAAGCAATCCGCCCACACGGTAGCGTTTCGAACGGGGGCCGGATCGACCTCAACCCGGGCCATCAACAAAACCCCCTTGGGTTCCGACCCCGATCGAATCGACCGCACCCATAGCATCAACCATACCTTAGCTACTAAGCTTTTACCATCAATGCTGTTTGTCCCGTGGAAAAAATCTGACACTGATAAGCCTCTTGAGCCGAAACCTCTATTGGGGGCCCTGATAGTTTTGAGACGCAAGGCGATCTGTCACTCCCGAGGGGGGGGGGGGCTATGAACCGATGCGAGGGAGAGAAAGCCTCGCGGTGAGCCTCACGTTTCTAGTCCTTTATGTGAGGATTCGAGTGTGTGGTGGTGATGGTTGCGGGCAATGCAAAAACAAAGAGGGAAGAAAAAATTCCAAATGCGACGGTTCTTGATACCAGCCTCAGGTCTTGGACTCGGAGCCAAGAGTGTTGGTTTCAACCTATGTTGTTGAAGTGGTGTTGTGGCAGCGCCTTCTGACGTGGGATTTTGTGTGACTTCAGGGAACGCAGTCAGATGTGTAAGTGGGATCCTTGACGCCACGAGGCAAATCGCGAATCGCCGCTGGGCTGCGCACTAAAGGGATGTCTTTCCGCTTTGGGAGGTTCTGCTCATCAGAGGGTGAACTCTTGCTGCATAGTACGAAGGACGTATTATACGAGTTCAACTATGGGGTTTGGGAGGTGTAGTCCCTCGTGCGGGTGGCAAGCAAGAGATCGTCGAATGGTTCATGAGCTTGTGTGTGCATCCAGTCGCTGCCCTGCATCATCATGCATGAGAAGGTGGACGGGATGACGGCGATGGCGCTTGATTGCAACGGCTTCTTGACGTCGCGGGAGCAACAGGTCGACTTGGCTTCACTGCCGAGTCACCTTTTCTTGTTTGGAATGCATTTCATGTTTTCCAATCAATGCCATGCTGAACTCGGTCAGGTTCCGTGGCGGCACAAAAGCCCAATCACGAAATGGGGAGGGGGGGATTCCGGGTTGGCAGGCGTCAGTGGATGGACACTGCCGGCACTTGAGCATTGGCGATATCATCCAGCCAATCAGTCCTTGGATGTTCTCATGGCTGAGAGCGTCAAACGAGTGTGGGCGGTTTGCACTAGAGGTGATGGATTGCTGGGCAGCGGTATCTTGGCCCCCATCACCGCCGAGCCTTGTCCACTTGCCAAGCACCATATAGTCGGGTTCCTACTTGCACTCCAACCGTCGAGAAAACAACAAGCCCTTGCGTGTTGACGATACCGCATTTCTCCCTGCTGGAAACTGAAGGCACAGCCACCAGCAGGCGGCAAATGCATCGGAGCCGGAGCCGAAGCCGAAGCCCAACCCGAGTCCCCGACCAGGGCCTCCGGCTTGAGTTGCAATACACCCAATATTGGGCAAACTTTACCACAACAGCTTCTGCACAGTCACCTCCCACTGTCCACAGGTTAGCCGCTACATCAGCGTGTGGTATTGCGTGACTGGCGCGACACGCTACCCCACAAACGCCGGGAGAGTTGGTGATCACAGCGGTAGTGGGCTGTACAGAAGCAGCCGAAAAGTCCAAGCGCAGGGACTGTGATGGCTGGTGTTGTGTCACAATTGACATCAAGCTTCCGCGGTTATACTTGCCACTGACGAGCTCAGCAGATCTGGGAACCCTCACCAGTGCGTGCTCTCTTGCCGCAGCCCGCTCACAGACATTTGGATGGCGGGTCAACAGTCGACACCAGGCCAGTGCGTGTCTCAGAGAAGAGGCGATTTAGCCTCGTAACCTGGGGCGCAGTAGCATCAAACCCCCTCGGCTCGTTTGCCGCCGAATGGTCTCGAATAAATCAGAGGAAAGCAAAACCGATATCCAGAGCTTTAGGCCAATGCCGCAAAGGCCTTGTGCTGGTAACTCACTGTTCGGCCGGTGATGTGTCAGGAGGGTCGTTCATCCGATAGGCGGCGCGAGCTTTTTGTCTTTGTTTGCGCCCCCTGGACCCCACCTCGTTGCGGGATTGAGCGTACCCACCAAGTAAGATTACTTGGTTGTTAGTTGGGTAACAAGGACGAGGGAACCCCCATTGCCAAATGGCGCAATGCAAACAAACACAGGTGCAAGCAAGATAAAAGACCTCATCTGCAGCGTTGTGGCCATTAGCAACGACAGCTGCTATGAGGGGTAGTTATGTCATTGCAGCAAAATCCCGCGCAATTGGCAGACACTCTTGGGAGTTCTCGACGATCCGCCAGTGGTGGTTCTGGGGTTCTGGACTTTGCAGCATGCACGGTGCACCTAGCGGCGGGTGCCTTTCCAAGCGGCTGCCCGCACGCTAGTTGGCGGCACAGCAATTTTCGACGATTGCAAAGGTTGCTCGGGCGATTCATGGGCGCTAATGCAGATGCGGACTGGCTAAGTGCCTGTTCAGGCTAGGCCAGACCGAAGCTACTGTCCTTGGAATGCGAGTCTCGGTCTTGTCTTTTCCTGTGTTTTGTGTGTTGTGTCGAATTGGGACAGTAACAATGGCGTCTACGTTCGAGAGCCGTCAACACCACGGGATATGCCGAGCGCTCAGGCTGCCTTGCGTGTGATGTGCGGAGAGGGTGGGTGGTTTCTCGCCGCAAAGCGATCACCTCCCATATCGAGAATCGAGTTTCTCAAAATGATGCAAATACCCTTGTCAGAGACAAGACCGGAAGATTGAGCTCGACCTCAAACGAAGCGGCCTCTGATTCGCTTGGCGCTGCACAGCCTCCCTTGGCCTTGGCGCATTTCGACTCTTTCCATCTGGAGTGTAACGGAGGGCCCTGGTGTGCTCAGTGACCTGGGAATGTTTCGATTCTCCTGCCCTTCTTGCTCGGCATCCTGACCTTCGTTTCATTGATCGCAAACTTGCAATTCACACACAGGTCGACACCCAATGATGCTGCTCAGAGATCAGATGTCTTAGCGCCTCTTTTCCCGGCACCTCGCCGTTAACCCATATGTACCATCGCGACCGCCTCTCTCTCATCCCAGTTTGAGCCGCTCCATCAACATCACATCTCGAGCAGGCTCCCAGCAACACCCCGCGTGGTTCTGCGGACAGCCTCTCGCCCCATTGGCGTCCTCTGCCCTGCAGCCGACTATCGCTCTGCCTCAGCTTGCAACGTTGAGACCAGGCCTCTTTTTTATCTACCATCGCGACTCACTTTTATTTTCCATTCTGCGGCCTCCGAAGGGTGGCAGTACAGCTAGGTTGAAAAGCCGGCGGCCTTTTTTCTGCCGCGTACCACTTCGGATCCTCTCTTTCTGCCTTTGCGCGTACAGCCTCATTGCCACTCCACGGCTTTTGCCATTGGCCTCCTGAGTTTCCCCCCGAAGGGATTTCGATCGCCTTGCCGAAGGAGGCTGAGTCGCCCTCCGCTGACGACGAGAACCCACCGCTTCAGCTATCATGGCGAGCCCAGGCCCCGACGGCCAGGACGGCGAGCCCTCAACTGTGCGGAGACAGAGAGCGTGCGTTTGCCCGTCTCCGTTGAACATCTCTCTATTAGTAGCTAATCGTGCCGGTGCCGCAGTCCTACTATCACCATCGACACCACTGCTGTGAGCCCGAGTCAACCCCAGCAAGACTCGGACGGCGCCCAGCGAGTGTTCACCAGCTCGCCCGTATCCATTGGGGACGACGGAAACGGTTTCTCTGCCACCGAAGCCATGGCGAGCAACGGGACGAACGCGCATCAGCGCACCAACTCTGGCTCGAGATCCTTTGACAGGGACAGCCGCCCTACCAGCCCTCACAACGTTTCCAGCCCGGTCACCGCGCTTCGCGGAAACGACCGCGCTTTTCTGTCTGTTCCGCAGTCTTCGATGTCCCGGCAGAACTCGGTCGGTTCGACAGATTCTGTATCCGACGAGACAGTAATCGGAGCCCTATCCGTGGCAGAGAAGAGCTCGCGATCGCGCGCAAGCAGTTCTTCAGAGGCCGACCAGATCAAAAACGACGCCAACGCCCTCAAACCAGACGCCGGGAAGGAAGATGATTTCAAGGTGGAAGATAACCCGTTTGCGTATTCGCCAGGCATGCTCAACAAGATGTTCGACCCAAAGAGTCTTGCGGCTTTCTACAAGCTCGGTGGTCTCGCCGGGCTGGAAAGGGGATTGCGCACGGACAGGAAGGCAGGTCTCAGTCTCGAGGAGGAGGCGCTCGCTGGCCAGGTATCCTTTGAGGAAGCAGCCGAGGCTGCACGGCTGAGCGAGAAGGCTGCGGCTGAAGGCATCAAGGCGTCAGCGGCGCCCACGGAAAGCCACGCGGCTCGCAAGAGGGACGATTCCGGCGTTTACTCTTCGAGAAAACGGGTCTTTAGCGACAACAGGTTACCGGTCAAGAAGGGCAAGACCTTGCTGCAGCTGATGTGGATCACTTACAACGACAAGGTCCTGATTTTGCTGTCTGTTGCCGCCGCCATTTCGCTCGCTGTTGGTCTCTATCAGACCTTCGGAGGGGTCCACGAAGGCCAGGCCGTCGAGTGGATTGAGGGTGTCGCCATTATTGCCGCCATCGCCATTGTGGTCATTGTTGGATCCCTCAACGATTTCTCCAAGGAGCGCCAGTTCGCCAAGTTAAACCAGAAGAAACAAGACCGTCTTGTCAAGGCTGTCCGATCTGGAAGAACTATTGAATTGTCCGTTTTCGATATCCTCGTCGGCGACATTATTCACCTCGAGCCCGGAGACCTGATTCCTGTCGATGGCGTCCTTGTTGACGGTTTCAACGTCAAATGTGACGAGTCTCAGGCGACTGGCGAATCGGATATCATCAAGAAGCGCCCCGCAGACGAAGTCTTTGCCGCAATTGAGAATCATGACAGCCTCAAGAAGATGGACCCCTTCATTCAGTCTGGCGCTCGTGTTATGGAAGGCGTTGGAACTTTCATGGTCACCTCAACCGGCATCAACTCGAGTTATGGCAAGACGCTTATGGCCCTGAACGAAGATCCCGAGATCACGCCCCTTCAGTCGAAGCTGAACGTCATTGCCGAGTACATTGCCAAGCTTGGTGGTGCCGCTGGTCTTCTTCTTTTCATTGTTCTCTTGATCAAGTTCCTCGCTCAGCTTCCCAGGATGGACGCCACTCCTGTGGAGAAGGGCCAGCGGTTCCTCAAGATCTTCATCGTCGTCGTGACGATCATCGTGGTGGCTGTACCCGAGGGTCTCCCACTTGCGGTTACACTGGCCCTTGCTTTTGCCACCACCCGAATGCTCAAGGACAACAACCTGGTCCGTCACCTGAAGGCTTGCGAGGTCATGGGAAATGCAACAACAATCTGCAGCGACAAGACAGGCACATTGACTCAGAATAAAATGCAAGTAGTTGCGGGAGTCATCGGCACTGCCCACCGCTTCGGCACTGCGGGTCCCCACGTGGATGACAGCGACTCGGATAGCCCTATCGAACCAGAACGTGAGGTTGGAGTGGGAGAACTGATGTCGAGTCTCAGCACGTCAGTCAAGGACATCTTGCGGAAATCCATCTCACTCAACTCTACGGCGTTCGAAGGCGAAGTTGATGGCGAAAAGACCTTCATTGGATCCAAGACGGAAACTGCCCTTCTCATTCTCGCCAAGGAGCATCTCGCCATGGGCCCAGTAGCCGAGGAACGCGCAAACAACAAGGTTCTGCATCTCATCCCCTTCGATTCTGGCCGGAAATGCATGGGTGTCGTGGTGCAGCTTGAAAATGGTAAAGCACGCCTCTATGTCAAGGGAGCTTCCGAAATTGTCTTGGATATGTGCACCCAGATCGTTCGCGACCCGTCCGCCGAGCTCTCTACCTCGCCCATGACCAATGACAACAAGGAAGCTGTCAAGAGGCTTATCGAGGGCTACGCCCGTAACTCTCTCC
>JAXQJB010000025.1:0-14062 GCA_037042205.1 Schizothecium sp. R5324 | reverse complement strand
TCTTTCCTCTGAAAGCCCAAGCTCCCCAGTTGCCTGCGCTGATATCCTGAGGGTCCATGTCGTTCAAGTCCCAGCGGAGACTGCGGAATTTGTTCTCTCCGGGTTCCATTAGAATATCAAACTCTCCTGCCGCAGTCTTGTTGACCCAACCAATATCTCGCTCCATATCCTCCTGAGTATACCCGGTTGCGATGATGGGCGCCTTCGTCTCCAGCAGCAGCGGGATGGTGTCCACCCACTCATGAGAGCTGGCTGGGTGTCCTAGCCCAGGATGGAAGAGGACAAAGCAGTCAAAATACGGGTCATAGGGGTGGAAGTAGCCCGTCTTGTGGATGGTATGGTAGTAGTCGACGATCGTGCTGATCTTCATGGTGGGCCATACCCTATCCTCAACGATGGCTCCGAACGGGTTGCTAGCAGTGCGAGGGGGTAACGGGAACTCGTCGTCCCGGTTGGCCATACTCTCGGGTCCAATGAAGATGAGGTGGAACTTGGCCTGGGGGAAGAGATGGGCGAGTTGCACCCATACGTCTCGAGGCAGGGAGGATTCGGCACGAGCTCCGAGAATAAACAAGCGAACAGGGGGCGCCTCTATCCGCAGCCCCTTGATATCTTGGCCGCCTCCTGATCTTGGAGGATGGAGCGTATAGCGCAGAGCTGCATCAAGTCAGTTATGGGGAGCCTACGACTCAGGCCAGGTATGCCTACCGCTGAAACTCTTCAGACCCTCAACGGTGAGTCTCCCTCCTTTCTGGATATTATACGGGCTAAGCTCGTGGAGCACACTCGCTATTGTAATCGGATATGTGAGCAACCTGGTTGCCTGCCGCATGCTCCGATCATCATTAATAGCCTGGAAGCCTCTTGTGTAGAGGAAAGTGTCCCAGTTGGTCATGTTGACCAGCGCCTCATCAATCTGTGGCCCGGCATATTCGAACTCGGGAAAGAAACGGCCAGAGCGGAGATCGTGGTCATCCTCGTTGATTTGTCTTAGGGTATCGCACACTTCCAAATGCGCTTCGTAGTGATCGGCCCAGTGTTCTTTGCTGCAGTAGACGGGAATACCACAGTCAGGGCACTCAAAATTGACGTGCGCCGGGGCCGAGGCACCTGAATGGTGGTCTGGGTGAGGGCAAGCCGCGTGTTGCTTGATAAAGGCGGCGCGGCGTCGGATCCCAGGGATCGGGGAGTCCGTGAATGGGTGAAAAAGGTCATCCGCTGCGAGCACCCGTTTTGGGCCAGATGGTTTCCCGGCCTGGGCAGACTCCTGGCCACCACCGCTGAAGAGTTTTTGCGCAAAGCTAGAAGAGAATCGTTTCGCAGGAGAGCTGCGCTCGGCTGCGACGGCAGAGGACCGAAGGGTTTCGTATGTCGGCGAAAAGGAGCTTCTGCTGGTGTGAAGCCGTCGTTGTTGTGTAGCCTGGAGAATGGTACGGGATAATCCGACTTGTCTTCGTAAGGAGTTAGAGCATTGGGCACATACGCCCGACAGCGCGGTGCGCATCGCGAGATCTGTAGCGTGAGCCATCGTTGTTGTTCTGGCGGCTCCAACCTTCAAACCGATTGCACTTTTTGGGCTACCTACCACACCTCATCCGATCGCCAACCAATCAGCGCCAATCTCACTGAGCTTCAGCCACCTTCAGCACTGGTGGGCCGTTGCGGGGTGTGGCACAATTGAGGCTCGAGCTCGATTAGTTTTTTACCTCGTCGTACTTATGGAGCTTCAACCCGCGACAACAAAACTTGTCTCGACGCGGCGGATACAAACCACATCCGCGTTTCGCACCGTTGTTCCTCCCATCAAGGCCGCGCAGGCTTTCTGCGCACCGCATTGAAGATGGCTACAACTTCGAATATGTTTTTGTACTCGCTGACCATTCAGCCGCCGACAAACATCACACAGGCGCTGCTTGGTCAGTTCTCCGGCACCAAAGAGCAACAGATCATCACGGCCTCAGGATCGCGATTAACCCTTCTCCAGCCGGACCCGAGACAGGGGAAAGTCAACATAATTTTGTCGCATGACATTTTTGGCATTATCAGGGCCATCTCTTCCTTCCGACTCGCTGGAAGCCACAAAGGTGAGTAGTGTCGCCAGCCCCCTCCCAAGCCCCGTTTCTAGAACAGTTAGTGATTCTCGATCTGGTCGTCAGCTCCGGCGGGATGAACCTTCGCTCGGCCTTCAGCAGCGGATTTGCAGATCGTCTAGGAACACACGCATGCGCTGAACTATGCTAAAACTCTGTTCCCACAGACTACATCATTCTTGCAACAGACTCGGGTCGCATTGCTATCATCGAGTACATACCCAAAACGAACAAATTTGCGCGCATCCACTTGGAAACCTTCGGAAAGTCGGGAGTGCGGCGCGTCATCCCCGGCCAGTTTCTTGCGGCCGATCCAAGGGGGAGGGCTTGCTTGATTGCGTCCCTCGAAAAGAACAAGCTTGTCTATGTCCTGAACCGCAATTCCCAGGCAGAGCTGACAATCTCATCTCCGCTCGAAGCACACAAGCATGGCGTCCTCGTATTGTCACTCGTGGCACTCGATGTCGGCTACGCAAATCCCGTGTTTGCCGCACTGGAAATTGACTACTCCGAAGCCGATCAGGATGCCTCTGGTCAGGCTAGTGAGGAAGCGGAAACCCAGCTGGTCTACTACGAGCTTGACCTAGGTCTCAATCACGTCGTCCGGAAATGGTCCGACACGGTAGACCCGACAGCGTCCATGCTCTTCCAAGTTCCTGGTGGCAACGACGGGCCCAGTGGCGTCTTGGTCTGTGGCGAGGAGAGCGTGACCTACAGGCACTCCAATCAGGAGTCGTTTCGTGTGCCCATTCCCCGCCGGCGTGGGGCCACGGAAGACCCTCAAAGGAAACGGACGATTGTCTCTGGCGTGATGCACAAGTTAAAAGGGAGTGCAGGTGCTTTCTTCTTCCTTCTTCAGTCGGAAGATGGCGACTTGTTCAAGGTCACCCTTGACATGGTCGAGGATAGCGATGGTAATCCTACCGGTGAAGTCAAACGACTCAAGATCAAGTACTTTGACACCATTCCGGTGGCCTCGAGTTTGTGCATTTTGAAGAGTGGATTTCTCTTCTCTGCAGGGGAGTTCGGCAACCACCACTTCTACCAGTTCGAAAAACTCGGAGATGACGATGAAGAAGAAGAATACATCAGCGATGACTTCACCGCGGACGCGCGAGCGGCATACTCTCCCGTTTATTTCTACCCGCGACCCCTGGAGAATCTCGTTTTGGTTGAGAGCATCGATTCGATGAATCCCCTTATTGACTGCAAGGTCGCAAATCTAACCGGCGATGATGCGCCCCAGATCTATTCGGTCTGCGGAAATGGTGCGAGGAGCACGTTCCGGATGTTGAAGCACGGTCTAGAAGTTTCCGAGATCGTTGCGTCTGAGCTTCCCGGCACTCCCTCGGCAGTTTGGACAACGAAGCTCACAAAGTACGATGAGTTTGACGCCTACATCGTCCTCTCGTTTACCAACGCGACGCTGGTTTTAAGGATTGGCGAGACCGTCGAGGAGGTGAGCGACAGCGGGTTTCTGACCAACGTGCCGACCCTCGCGGTCCAGCAACTGGGGGAAGAGGGATTATTGCAGGTGCACCCAAAAGGCATCCGGCACATCGTGCGCGGTCGAGTCAATGAATGGCCAGCTCCCCTCCATCGTTCAATCGTTGCCGCCGCCACAAACGAAAACCAGGTTGTTATCGCCCTGAGTTCCGGAGAGATTGTTTACTTCGAAATGGATTCTGATGGCGCCCTCGCTGAGTACGACGAAAAGAAAGAAATGTCAGGGACCGTCACTTGTTTGAGCTTGGGCAAGGTGCCGGAAGGCCTCAAAAGATGCTCGTTCCTTGCTGTGGGGTGTGACGACTGTACCGTCCGCATCCTGAGCTTGGATCCGGAATCTACGCTGGAAATGAAGTCCATTCAGGCCCTAACTGCTGCGCCGTCGGCTCTGTCTATCATGGCAATGGAGGACTCTTTTGGTGGCACTACGCTGTATCTCCACATCGGCTTGCACTCGGGAGTGTATCTTCGCACAGTTCTCGACGAAGTCACCGGCGAACTTACGGACACACGGCAGAAGTTTCTCGGCCCGAAGCCAACGCGGCTATTCCAGGTGTTGGTCCAGAACCAACCCTGCGTATTGGCCCTCAGCTCAAGGTCATGGATGGGTTACACCGATCCTTTGACCAAAGGTTTCATGATGACGCCTCTGAGTTATGCCGAGCTGGAATACGGTTGGAATTTTAGCAGCGAGCAGTGTCTGGAAGGCATGGTTGGGATTCACGCCAATTACCTCAGGTCAGTCGCACCCCTTTTCTCTCTCCTCTCTCGCAACATTATGATGATAAATGGGATTACCGACTGCCCTTCGAGCTATGAGGTTGATGCATGCTAACAAGCATATCAATTGTTCCTTCTGAGGCTTTTTTCACAATCGCGCTTGTTGAGTTCGTGATTATATTCTCTCGCTAACCGTTTTTGGCAGAATCTTCACCATCGAGAAGCTAGGAGACAACCTCATCCAGAAGTCCATCCCCCTAACTTACACCCCGAAGCGGCTGGTCAAGCATCCGGATCAACCGTACTTCTATACTATTGAATCTGACAACAACACCCTTCCCCAAGAGCTTCGGGCAAAACTACTCAGCGATTCCAGCGCTGTCAATGGGAGCGCAACCGTACTTCCCCCCGAAGACTTCGGGCATCCCAAGGCGAGAGGTCGATGGGCATCCTGCATCAGCATTGTCGATCCTGTCAGCGATGAGCCAAGCGTGTTGCAACGGATCGAACTCGACGGAAACGAGGCAGCGGTCAGTGCAGCGGTTGTCCCTTTTGCCAGTCAGGAGGGAGAGAGCTTTCTGATCGTCGGCACCGGAAAGGACATGGTTCTCAATCCCCGCCAGTTCACCGAAGGCTATATCCATGTCTACCGATTTCACGATGACGGGAAGGATCTAGAGTTTATTCACAAGACCAAGGTCGAGGAGCCGCCAATGGCTTTGATCCCCTTCCAAGGACGTCTCCTCGCAGGTCTTGGGAAAACGCTTCGCATTTACGACCTCGGTCTCAGACAACTTCTCAGAAAGTCCCAGGCAGACGTTGCTCCGCATCTCATCGTCTCTCTTCAAACTCAGGGTAGCCGTATCATCGTCGGCGATGTTCAACAAGGGCTCACGTATGTCGTCTTCAAACACGAAAGCAACAAGCTTATTCCATTTTGTGACGATACCATCAACAGATGGACCACGTGCACCACAATGGTCGACTACGAGTCTGTCGCCGGAGGCGACAAGTTTGGTAACTTGTGGATCATGAGGTGCCCCGAAAAAGTCAGCGCCGAAGCAGATGAACCAGGATCTGAGATTCATCTAATACACGCTCGGGATTATCTGCATGGTGCACCGAACCGGCTCAATTTAATGGCGCACTTTTACACCCAGGACCTTCCGACCAGCATCTGCAAGACCAACTTGGTGGTTGGTGGACAAGATGTTCTGCTCTGGAGCGGTATACAAGGCACAATTGGGGTTCTCATCCCGTTTTTGGGCCGGGAAGATGTGGATTTCTTTCAAAATCTGGAGAACCACATGCGAAGCGAAGATCCACCACTCGCTGGGCGCGATCACCTCATATACCGGGGATACTATGTCCCGGTGAAAGGCACAATTGATGGTGATCTCTGTGAGAGATTCAGTCTTCTGCCAAATGATAAGAAGCAGATGATTGCTGGTGAGCTCGATCGGTCGGTTCGAGAGATCGAGCGCAAGATTTCGGTATGTCCTTGGTTTTGTTGATATCCACGACACAGTTGCTGACCTGTTGCAGGATATTCGAACAAGGTCTGCATTTTAGTTGGACTCATACAAAGCTGCAGTTATACATTGGATTGGGATTTAGTAACGTGTATAATACATGTACTTGGTACAGCGATTGCTATCTGGCGTGGTGGCGTTTGTTGTCTAAGTTTTGGCGGGGAGCATGACGATATGACCTCTCGCCTGCCCACCGCGTGGGTAATGGGATACGAATGAAGAATTCAATATATACCCCTCACCTCGGTAGCATCATCTAGAGCCTTGTGTGATCTCAACCCGAACTCCCTCGAAAAAGTGTCCTGCCACCAACACTACCACCCTGACTTCTGGGCGACCTTGTACTCCCGGATAGCGAAAGGCCGCCTATTTTCTTTCGTATCCCGCCCTGTCTGTCATTTTCCAGGGGATGGTCACGCTCCCACGCCTCGTCAGCGAAATAGGCCTCCATGGCATCTTGGAAGTCATAGCTGGCCTGCTCCAGATAAAATACAGCAACGTCATAATCGGATACCTTGCACTTCACCATCCATCTGCGGATCTTGGCCTTGCGCGCCTCTTCCTCTTCACCTTCGACTGGTCGTGGGGAGAGACTTACGCCACCTCGGTAGTAATGCCCCGGTATGAGGACCGTTCGCCGGCCGGCAAGGAGGTGATCGCTGCCGAGGTTGTTGGCGCGTCGGAGAGCATCGATAGGAACACCGTAGCGGAGGGAGAGAGAAGTTACGGTGTCATGATTATGGTCTAGAAAGTGCAGAGTGTCATCGGGAGGCTCTTTGTGTGTGAGGGCGGCCTTCTCTTGATCTGAAGGTGACTTATTGCTAGCGCTAGGTTTAGGAGTGGTCGAAGGGGCGAGGGGAGCATATGGAGGCGGAGAGCAAGGGAGGTAGCTGGCGGGGGTCGTGACAGCGGCAGAGTAGGAAGGCGGATCTCGGTCGAGGAGGGACATACTACCGGAGGTAGTGGAAGTCTGGCAGTATGGACAGTAGGATTTGAAGCGGGGGTTTTTCTGGCGAGGGCAGAGCGGTTAGTCCAGACTTGGGCAGGGAGGAGAAGGGGCGACGGGGGGTGCCGCCCGAGTGCAGGGCAGTATGGGGCGATAGAGACAGTATGAAGGGAAACAACATGCATGTATACAAAGACCGCATATCACACGTGCACAACATGCAAGTTGACGGTTTTCCGGCTTCTCGTTGTCGGACACGCGCGGAATCGCGGATAAGAGCGTTGCACACGTACAGCAGGCGTCCATTGTTAGCGGTGCCGCTAAGCTGCAGAGACAAGCAGGGGGGTCGTGAGAGAGGGGACGTGAAGACGAAGGCGAGTAGATGCGACAATTGGCGATGGCTGAGGCTACCTATGGGGATGCATTTCCGATGGTGTAAGTGGCGGTTGTCGTTGGTGTTGTAGAATAGTGGGGGTTTATCGATAAGGTAATCCGTGGAGGTAGCGTCCAAGGGTTGCAGGGACGAAGGAGGGGTGGGGCGCGAGACCCAGCAGGCCTAAGCTCCGAGCTTCGCCCAGCTTCGATTCGGCAGCACCCCGCCGAGACGCAGCCCCACCATCATCCACCGATCCGGCTGAGGGCGGGGATGGGGAATCGTCAACACACCTTGCGCAGTGGTGAAACTGACTAGCGGAAAGTCGAAAAAGAAAGCAGGTGGGGACAAGAATAAAAGGGATGGAAGGATTTAGGTGTGAAACACCGGCCGAGCCAAGAGTTGACAGCTTCCAGCAACCGCCTCTCATAGGATCCCGCGGCACCTGCCAGACTTCGACCTGTGGACCGCGCATTAATCACCCAGGCGGTGATGCTCGAGACCTGGCGGTGTCGACAGTCTGAGCACCGAAAGGGCACCGAGAGAAAGGAAACGAGGGGGCGGTCGGCAGGGTGCATGTCACTAACGTTAGCTCCCAGCATCCCATGTTGGTGTCCAATGGCGTCAAGGTCCATTATCACGGTTGGGTTACCTCGAACGTTGGCATCTAGCAGTACATGCTTGCTGCTGTACCATGCTCGGTGCTTCCCTAGCCCGGGTTTTGGCAGGAGACCAGCACTCCCTTACGGACCCGTAGGGGCCCTGAGGTGAAGGAACGGCGACCTGCAAGATTTTGTCCAAGATGGTGCAGGCGCTTTAGCTCCGCAGCGACCGAATCTGCCAGATCGGGGACACGATAATTCCAGGACGCCGCTGCGAATCGGCGGTTTGTCTGTGGCTGCAGCTTACCATCTGGCGGCCATTGAGACAGCTGGGCGAAGGATGGGCCGACAGCGCAGACATGCGCTTTGCCTTGAGGCTAAAGCACGGTACGGCTTAAGACGGGCTAGTTGCAAGTCCCATGGCGGCGACCACGAGTCCCTTGGGACGAATCACGGCTGGAGGGCTGGCTGGGCGTCTACGCTCTGCCTTCCGCCCGCTGCCCTTGCCCGCGCTTGTGCTTCGTGACCTGGCCGGCATCACGGCCATCCTCTTACCTGTCTCCTCTGCTCCTCACCTCTGTGGGACCGGAGACAATGGGGAAAAGTCTGGAGCTGGCCCCAAAAATACCTGTACACCGATCCATGATGGAGGCGGTGGGGCTGGCGCTCTTGCCGTTTCGCCCGCGACGTTACGCGGGCAGTGAACAATTATGGTCCCGGGGACACCAGGTCGGCCAGATGGTTCCATCCTTATTCTCGCGCATCCAGATCTTGCTGGCAGTGACTCCTCGCACCCTGCGTCCGCATCGCTAGAATAGTATTTGAGGGGACCACCCACCCAGCGGGGTTCCAAACGGCCTCCTCGCTGCGCTGCTGCTAGCGTGCTGCCTCAGGTACCTGGCCTCTGACGCAAAACTCCAAGCCCTACAGCCGAGATACCGCCTGCCCACATCCCCACGATAAGCGAAGCAACCTGCCTCCTTGCGAACAAATCGACCCATCCAGCGCCATGGCGGTAAGCTGCCCCGATCAAGCACGCAACGACCGAGGTTCATTGATCAAGATGTGCTGATCGAGCGGCCGTATCCGTGGCTTGCCCTTGCATAGGCTACTTACCCACAAATCGTCCTCTTTGGCGACTCGCTGTTCCAAGGTGCCATTGAAGTCACGGACGGCTTCTCCTTCACGGCTGCCCTCCAATCCCGTACGCAGCTCCCCCGTTTCCACCCTTCCGGCGCATCCAGTCGCGTGCGTATGTTGTTGACGAACCGGATTGACCGGCGCAGAGGTCAAGCGGAGGTTTGACGTGCTCAATCGCGGATTTTCGGGGTACAATACATCCAATGCGCTGAAGGTGCTTCCGGAGATCTTTCCGCCGCCCGCACCGGGTGGGCCGAAGCTCGAGTATCTGGTGCGTGCGCTCTCTCTCTCCAACAAAACCCCCAAGTCCCGGTCATCCGGGGGCTTTTCGCTGCCCAGACGGCAGCGGCCCGTGCTGTCGTGCGGCGCGCGACTCACCCAGTGGCTGACGGGCGCTGGGCGCTGGGGACGTGAGACGTGAGACGTTGGCTGAACTAACACGTGCGCGAATGCCGCCAGTTTATCCTCTTTGGAGCCAACGACGCCTGTGTGCCGCTGCCGACCAACCACCAGCATGTACCCCTGGACCGGTACAAGGCCAACTTGAGGGGCATCATCACCCACCCCAACATCACAGCGCACAGGCCCAAGATCTTCCTGATCACACCCCCGCCGCTCGACCAGATCCGACTCACCGAGCTCGACCTTGCCATCGGCCACAAGGCGGTGACCCGTCACACCAAAGTCAGCGCGACCTACTCGGAGGCCGTCCGTGAAGTGGCCGCCGAGCAGGGCGTCGTTCTGGTGGATCTGTGGAAGGCGCTCATGGACAGGGCCATCGCGAGAACACCAGGCTTTGACCCTGCCAATGGCCTCTTATTGGGCGACCCAGAGGGCAGTCTGCGCGGCCACCTCGAGCACCTGCTGCCGGACGGGCTGCACCTTAGTGCGGAATCGTATCGCATCTTCTACGGTCTCGTGGAGCCTCTTGTCGGCTCGGAGTGGGCAGGCACGCCAGACGAGGCAAAGGTCGGATATGTACTGCCTGACTGGCGCGAGGCGCCATGGCTCGATGAAGACGCGCATCTCGCTGATCCGGCCCATCAGATCTAGGATCTAAGGTTACTCGGTAGACGAGTGGATAACACATGCGAAGGGGCGGCTAACTATTTTTTGGGGGCATTTCGCATAGAGGTACTCTTTAGCACCTGGGTGTGCAGCGAATGGGTGCAGCTTCCCAGCAGTTGTTGGTGGCGGACTGCATTGCGAGGTTGCGTGTCGCGTGAAGTTTCATAAAAATGTTGGAAATAGTATCCACGAATTCTTCCCCAGCCGAGCCTTCCAGCTCACAAATGCTTGGAAGAGACTCCGCGCGATTCTCTGGGCCCTCCAGCCATTTCTGCTTAGTCATACATGTGCACCAACCGCAACACTAGACGTGCCTGTGCTGCTTGAACTTGCGTCGCGCGGCACACGCATACGGAACTACATTCCTATTTCCACAACTTCAAACACCAAAACGTACGGATTAGGCAGGCAGACTATTGGACCTTCGCAGCTGGAACGGGCAACGAGCTTCGAGTCTCCATAACAGACACATACGGGCGAAATAACCTTTCCTTGCCGAAGTGCCCTAGCACAGAGACCTGCTGGTCAGTCGACCCGCCGACCCCTTGGTCCCTGCACTCGTCCGCCCATTGACGCCGTCTGGTCAACAACACTACTTCGACATTTGAACGTGTCCCGACTCTCGACATCGACCTTGATTCCGCACAACCGATTGTGAACAGCATTACTACCCGTCGCCCCACGGTTTCGTCTCTCTCCTCTCACCTTCGTTGTCCGCAAAGCGCCATCAGGGGATCAAGCACCGCGGCGTACCCCCACTCTTGCGGCTCTTACGACTTGCGGCCCCCGTTGCACCTTTCCGAAGCTACACCAGGAGATACCTCTCAACCAACGCAATCAGCTGCGCATCCAAAATAAACAGTATACTGTGTCTACACGAACGGCGCCGATACTCCACCCTGAGAATAACTACGAGATCAGGAACCCCAGCTTGTCTCTGCGCCAAAAGACCCCTCTTCCGCGCCTCTCAAGAAAATCTGTGCTTCCACAACACCCCTCTATCAAGGTTCAACCTTTCGACCCGCTCTACACTGAAAGCGCTCCACTCCCCCGGCACTGCTCTGGAATAATAGCCGACCGAGCGAGGCGTCGCGGAAAGACCTGGCGGTGGCCAGCGACGCGGGGGGTGGAGGGCCTCGACATTCGACATCTATCGCCTGAGCTTCACTATCCCTGGCGTCCGTACACGGAAAGCCATCCCTTCGTTGATCAGAGGCGCGGCCTCTCTGCTTTTTGACCAGACTCTCGTTCATTCGCCCGTTTCCTTCGGGTCCCCCCAATAGCGGCATCCTTCAGCGCTGTGTTTGGGCATGGATCCGCGCTTCATCGTCACCCGCGAAGAGTTTCATGATGTCCAGATGGACTTGAAGCGCGTTCACTCGATCCAGCAGCAGCAGTCTGAAAGGATACGGTTGCTGGAGAAACGTCAGGCTGACGATGCAGCTTTGAAGTCTGTCTGGAATTCACCATTCCCAAGCGTGCTTGGGGGGACTCCACAGCATGGTCAGCCTCTTGCGCAACCATCCTCTACTTCACACCCCTTGGCTGATTACTTTCTAGGGCCAGTTCACATGCCGCAGAACGAGGTGTTCAGCGATGATCTCGACGAACAGAGTCACACCCTGTTGGGTTCCCTGCACCTCGAAGCAGAGGATGAGCCAATACGAAGAGGGGCTGCATCGCGAGCAAATAGTGTCAGATTTGACGAGAGTGCTCTTCATGGTGCGGGCTGGGGCGCCCACAGCGGGCGTCACTCTGGCGATTTCGGCCCCATACGACCTAGCAGTGGTATGGGCGGCCATCAAATGATGGAACGGTCGCTTTCCCACAAGTCGGACGGCAGGCACAGCTCAGCTGGCCATTCCGTTCATTCCATGCACTCAGGGGTATCAGGGCGGGTCAGCAGCCTCGGACTTGACACCAACTTTGTGATTGGAGGCCACGAGGATGAGTCGCCCATTGATTTGCCAGAACCGCCACCCGGTCTCTTCGTCATGGGCTCCGCGCCCTCCATCATACGCTGCTGGCTCGCTACAAACTACACTTCCAAAGGACTGCTGTACGCTGTTGTTTGCACCGGGTCCCAGAAATCGACGGTGGAGTATTCCCTTGTCAAGGATCTAGATCTGACAAACAACATCCACAGGGACATGGACGGCGTCCACAGGATCACGCTCCCTGTTTTTCTGGCCGAAGCAAGGGTCACACAATCCAACTCACGATCCACGAGTCCAACTCCGCAACTGCCTAGTATCACCTGTTCCTTTGAGGTGACGGGTATGGACCAGCAGGATCTGCCAAGCTCGACCAAGTCCATCCGCGTCTTCATCGGCAGCCACACTCTGCGGATGCACAGCGCAGACCTGCTTCTCTCCCAGAACTCGATGACACTGTACGGAAGTGACCGTGACAAGCTTTCTGTGCCGTTTGTGCGACCTGAGGACGACGCCATCTTCAAAAATCTGACGACTGCCAATATCGTGCCAGGAAAGGTGCGGCTGAACGCCGCGGCTCCAGAGTTTGTTTCAGGCGAGAAGTCAAAGTCTCCGGGGAATGCCGAGGAATTGGCCGCTGCTGGATCTGAGAGCAAGGAAAACGGGGTCGAGGGTCTGCTGTCACCTAGGGGTCGGCCAGACGACGCTGCGAAAGCGGCGGCCGTGAACACAGAGTCAGAAAGCGGTGGAGAGGGCGAGAAGCACGCACAGGAGGCGCCGACGGATGAGATGTCCGGTGGAAAGGACAACCAAGCGCCAGCAGATGGTACTCGCCGTGAACCGAGCGTTGCAATCAGAACGCCATGGCGGCAAACAGCCATGGGCCTGGGCTCAGAAAGTGGTTCACGCGATAGCACTCCTCTGAGCGGCTATCAGCCAGCAACGAGGGTGCGCAGCATGAAGGTCCTTCGACCTACCAAGTCCAGCGGTTCCTCGTCGGCCAAAACGGGGGCAGCCTATGAGCCCGCACAGGCGCAGCGATCTAGTGGAGAGCATCGACGCAAGGCACCCGGCGAGAGCGTACAGCAGTCTAGCACTACCAACAGCAGCGCCAGCAGTTGGGGCACTACCAAGCGTAGCATGAGCGCCAGCACCACCGGCACCCTTGCCAGTTTTGGAGGCATGGGGGACGGTAGGTTGAACTCACCCGCCGCCAGCACCCCGGAGGCGGGAAAGCAGTCATCTATTCCGCGATCGGCCAATAACCCCCTGGGCAGTGCATCGGCTTTCTCGTGGATTGCTACCAACAAGACTAAGACGCCTGCGGCAACCGCTGATTAGACGGTTGCGTCTACAGGGTGGGTGACCCAACCACGATGGTAGTACGCGTCTGCCCGTCCATTACGAGCTAGCGTTATGATCTGTTGAGCAGCTAGCTAAAAAAAAATGTTAAAATCAAGAGTATTTCAGTGTCTTTTCATGTGCCACCACGCTGACCGCAGCCAATCACCCCTTTTCCTCTCCCAGCTCAAATCTTGGAGATTCCTCCCAACAGGCCCTGCAAGGAAGCCTTCGTGTCAGGCCCCGTCTCTTTCACCAACTTCACCATGCCCCTGAACTCCTCAATTCCCGCATCTCCCATGCACTCATAGATCCAACTCTCACTCGTCGTCACCACAGCTCCCGCCGCTCTCAACCTCGCCAACGCAATGGGCACCTCCTCCCGGTTGCAACTGCTCACGCCATCCGCAATAATATACACTCCATGTCCAGCAGCCAGCAAATCCAACGCCGTCTGCGTCACGCAAATATGCGACTCAATACCCACAATGGCCACCTCGGCGCGCGGCGCTTCGGGTGGGAAGTGCGACGAGATGGAGGGGATCCACATGGAGAAACGTGTCTTGTCAGCGTCGGACTTGGCGTTGGCGAGGAGGGGGAGGAGTTCTGGCACAGTGTTGCCTAGGCGGTTGCGGTTTTGGGTGGTTACGTAGGTGGGGATTGACAAGAGAGCTGCGGCGCGGAGGAGTTTGGTTGTTGTTTTGATTCTGGGGGGGGCGTGGGTCAGTGGGTTACGTCGAGGAAGGGGATGAGGGGTGGGTGCGTACACTTTTTCGAACTCGAAGATGGCGGGACGGAAACCCTCTTGAA
>JAXQJB010000024.1:0-14455 GCA_037042205.1 Schizothecium sp. R5324 | reverse complement strand
GGTCTCGGGGAAGAGCGCGTGCGAGGGAGGAAGCGGTGGTGGTTGCGCAGGAGTGGAAGGAAAGGAAACGGCGTGATAGTGTTCGGGGCTGAAGCAGTACCTGCCGCCGTTGGGGAAGGCGCGCACATCGGATGGACCGGGGGTGTGAGGACCGGAAGCGGGTCCAGTTCCGGAAGTGAACGGAAGCTTGGTCGGGGAGTCATCGAGGCCGAGCCCGCGGGCCCGGGCGAGACGCATCTCTTCGTAGTCTTGCAGCTTGCCTTGGTTGGAGAAGACGCCCATCTGGTGCAGCACCTCGGTCAGGGGCGTGATGACGCTCTCGGGTGTGTTGACAGCGCTGGAGGACCGGAGGTGCGAGAGGCGGCGGAGGGGGTTGGCTTGGACTGAGCGGTTACTGGAGTTGAACGAGTTCTCTGGGCTGCTGTGGCACCGCCCATCGGACGGATATTGGTTCGCCATGGTGGCTGACGTCTGATGTGAAGATAAGACGAGCGGTATTGAGTTTCTTGGGGATATGCGGATATCGTGCTCTAGAAGAGGTGGGTTGCAACCCCCTTGTGTGACGGTGCCGATGTGCGCTGATGGACAGGGGGAGCAATTCAGGGGAAATCAAGGGGTATTTGTACTCAAGACAGAAGCTTCTACTGGGAATCTCTGAATGTCTAGATATGTCTTTTAGACTCCCAGGCAGGAGAGTTGGCCTCACCATTGATTGGAAGAGAGACAAGGAGGGAGAGAGAATTTTCCCTTTGACCTTGCCGTTCTTGGGTGTTCTCGAGATGGGGCGGATGAGTATGGAAAAGCCAACAGACGAAATTGACCGCACTTGAAAGTAACAGTCACGACCATCTATATAGAGTAGATAGAGCGAAATGGATCGCTCGTGTGGACACCGCTCAGTTCCAGACTTTGACGGTGCACGGTGTTGAGTTTGACCGCCCAACCCCTTTGTCTCCTTGTTTACATCGAATCCGTTCCAGGACAGCTTCAGAATGCCGGCCTTAGTGCTGGTTCACTTGGTTTCTTTGAATCTATAAACACTGATAAGGCTTGGATCAGGATTAAATGCGGATCAAATGCGGATCAAATGCGGATCCGAATCTACAAGGGCCTCGGGGAATTGATAAGTTCAAAAAGTGTGCACTCAGACGAAGGCTTTTATCAAGCTTCTGCCTCTCTTTCTATGTGCAGGTAATCCCACATGTTCTTTTGGCTGTTTGAAACACTGAACCTTGCTCGCTTGGAATGTTGTGCGTTTATGTACGGCGGTCAAAAGAGGTTTCACAAGCAGAGCTAGTCAGTATGTGAGTCAAAGTGTCAAAGTCTTTCAATCCTATCGGTTAACAATCGATTGCTGTGAGCAATGAAATGCAAAATGCCTTCACGCTTTGAACCCCAAGCATTCGTTTGCCGTGTTTTCAGGCTTCAATCGGCCTCCGAGTTTGAAAACCGAGTTGGTTGCCACCCGATTTATCCCCATCTTATCTCCACCTACTGTCAATGCGGGCATCGGCCACGGGACGCCATACCAAGAGCCTGGGCCGTCAGTCAGAGCCGTGGTACCCCAGACCCACCTATGACAGATGCCGGCAAACCACCTCCGGGTGGCTCCGGTCCACTGGGGTATCGGAGATAACTGCGGCATCCTGTCTGAATAGCTCCTAGCGTCTTGACCATAGTGGGGTCCAACGAAGGCGTTAGCCCCAACAAACATGGTGGCATTCCCTTATGTCAAATGAAATCTCGTGCTCGCTTGCGAAAACTCACTCCTTCTCTCTTCAGCGGTGTTCTGGCAGCCTTGACGACTTTTGCCGAATTTGGCAGCTGTGGTCATGTCGTCAGCCGTCGAGAAGGTCGAGAGGGTCGCTGAAGTGGACCAGGAGAAGGGTCTTGGCAGGCTTGACGGGCCGCCGACTTCGGATGGGTCCGTCACCAGTGACGCAGTTGAGAATGCCGCTGTTGGTGGCAACGAACAAGATGAGCATGCGCCGGCGCTGCCCTTCTCAAAGGGAAGATGCATCTCCTTGGTGCTGACGGTGACGGGAGCCGCTTTCTTGAACGTAAGTGATAACTCCAGCCTGGATCGACAAGGAAGCCCGGATGCTGACCCAACTGCAATACTAGACCATGTCAGCCCAGGCGGTGGTGATCATTCTTCCAACCATTGGCCGAGATTTGGATATCCCGGAGGCTCGGGTGCAGTGGGTTGTCTCGGCCTATTCCCTCGCCTTTGGTTGTCTCTTGCTGCTCTGGGGTCGCATTGCCGACATCTTCGGGAGGCGGAAAATCTTCATCTTGGGGTCAGCCTGGGTTGCAATCACAACAGCAGCCAATCCATTCCTCAAGAATGAGATTGCATTTGATCTGTTTCGTGGGTTGCAAGGATTGGTATGCACCTCGTCCCGCTTACCCTGGGAGCACGGGGTGAAAACTCGAGACTGACGATGACAGGGCGCTGCTGCCAACGTACCAACGGCCATTGGAATCATAGCAACAACGTTTCCTCCGGGAAAGGCGAGGAATTACTCGATTAGCTGCTATGGTACGTCAGCTCAGCCCCAACATAGTCTCTGGTGAGTTCGAGAAACGCTAACCTCTTCCAGCCGCCGGCGCGCCCCTTGGTGCCGTGTTTGGAAACCTGATTGCTGGTTTTGTAGCCAGCTACACGACCTGGAAGTGGGTTTTTGGCGTGATCGCGATCATGGCTGCAGCCATCACCGTTGCAGGAATCGCTATCATTCCGGTGCCGAAACACGTTCTCCGCGAGGAGGGAGCCACCTTCAAGAAGTCTGTGGATTGGATCGGAGCGTTCCTCATTACTGCCGGACTGCTGGCCCTCCTCTTCGCGCTGACCGAGGGCAACGTCGTGGGTTGGGCCACCCCTTGGATCTCGGTCCTGATCGTCGTGTCCGTCATCCTCGTCACCCTCTTCGTCTTCTGGCAGCGCCACCTCGAAAATACAGGCAAGCGCGCACCCATCATGAAGGTCTCGATCTTCAAGAGCATGCGCTTTAGTGCAGCGATGATGACCATGGCCCTGTTCTTCAGCAGCTTCAACGGCTTCCTGGTGTATGCGACCTACTTTTACCAGAACTACCAGGGCCTGTCAGCGCTGCAAACAACACTGCGCTTCATTCCGACCGGCGTAGTTGGTCTCATAACTGCAGCCATCGTGTCGCAGTTGCTAAGTATCATCCCGGCGTGGCTGATGCTCGCGTTTGGCAACACCTGTGTGGCCATCTCCTGTCTTCTCTTTGCCGTCCCGATACGGCCCGACATCACGTACTGGGCAAACGGGTTCCCGGCCATGGTGTTGTCGGTCTTTGGCGCCGATATCGCATGGCCGTGTTTGATTTTATTTACCAGCCTGGCGTTGCCGCAGAGCGACCAGGCTTTGGGTGGGGCTTTGGTAAACGCAATGGGGCAGGTGGGCAGAGCGATTGCTCTGGCCATCGCTACGGCGATTCAAACAGGTGTAATGGCAAAAGAAAGAGGGGTGGACGTTGAGGAGGTAGGAAACGTTGTGGCTTGGGAGCACGCATCACTGCTGGGTTTGCGAGCCGCCGAGTGGTTCAACTTTGCGTTGGGAATTGCTGCGGTTGGGGTTGTCCTCTTTGCGTTTCGCGGTTCGGGCGTCATTGGGAAGGCAAAATCAGCTGCGAAGTGAATAGGGAAGGCGCGAAGATATCTTCAGCTCCATGCCCTGACGAGGCATAGATTGTACGGGGGGTTTACCCGGATATTCGACATGGGTATTGAAAACAAGACAGCGGTCGCCCTGTGATCCTCAAGCCGCGCCGTCGCCCTGCACAAAAGCCGCGGTTGGCCAATGGATGAGTGAAGTAGGTTGGCTCAAAAGCAGCGAGCAGGTTCACGCACCTTCCTATCCGGGCTCGAGGAACCGCGCAAGCCATGACGAACATGGCTGATTCAGCCAAACCATCCAAATGAACGGGAGCGAGTACTTTGCTTCATAACCTGGTCTTGTCCATTTTGGCGCAATCCGATTAGACGCCACGGAATCACCAAACACTCACCATGAACAACTCTGAAGCCATTTGCCATGGGGTCGACAGGTCGTTCGGGCCTGGCGTTTTCGACCCCGCTTGTCGAGGAGGGTTTGATTTCACAGGCAGGTTCCAACCCAGCACAGCTGCTCAATTTGAAATGACTGTCTATCGGTGACTGACGCTGCCCAGTCCTTTTTGAGGAGATGATTTTGTCCATCCTGCCATCGGCCTGCTTCCTCCTCGTCGCTCCTCTTCAGGCCGCTCATGTCTGCAAAGGCGCTGTTAGAGTGAGGCCGACACTGCTTCGCACGATCAAACTGGTTAGTTTCTTGTGCACACACTTGAGCACCATATCTGACAATTTTCGAGGCTGTTATCTGTGCCTATGCAGGCCTCCAACTGGCCCTCCTTGTCCTGTGGTCGTCTCCGTCTTCGGCGTACAGCACACCCGTTGTGATCGCATCATCCACTCTGGGTCTTTGCGTTGCTTTTGGGCTTGGTGCGCTGTCCCCGATTGAGCACCACAAGAGCCCACGACCCTCTTTTTTGATCACCGCCTACCTGCTGATTTCCGTCCTTTTCGATGCTGCGCGTGTTCGGACAGCTTGGTTACTCGGAGAGAATGACCGCGTGGCAGGAGTCTTGTCAGCTTCCCTCGCCGCCAAACTCTTGATGCTCATCTTGGAGGCTGTTGATAAGAGGCGGTTCCTCATTCAGTCATACCGCTATCTTTCATACGAGACTACAAGTGGTTTGCTGAGCCGCTGCGTGTTTTGGTGGCTCATGCCGTTGTTGTCGGACGGATGGAAGCGTATTCTGTCTGTTGGTGACCTGTTCTCCATCAACGAGAGACTTGCTTCAGAAAAGGTGGCCGAAGATCTGCAGACTGTGTGGGAACAAGGTAATTGTTGCCTTCCCAGACACCGAGGGAGTGTCACTGACATCGATGTGTGCCAGAAAAATGGCAACACAGGGGCCTCGCTGCTTCCGTCATGTGGGCCTGGCGTTTCGAAGTTGCAAAGATTTTTTTTCCACGATTTTGCCTTGTTGCGCTCAGTCTGACTCAACCCTTCTTGATCGAGAAAGTCGTAATGACTCTTTCTGAGCCTGAAGGCCCTCAAACGCGAAATATCGGCTACGGAATGGTTGGGGCTGTGGCGATCGTGTATATCGGAAGCCCCGTTGCTTCTGGCTTCAGCCAACACATTGGGTTCCGCTTGATGGCCATGATGAGGGGTGGACTCATCTCTATCATCTACCGGAAGGCTTTGCAGCTCCCATCAACTGATTCCGCTGATTCTCCGGTTATGACACTCCTCGGGACGGATGTCGAAAGGATCTGTGAGATCTGGCATGTCGCTATCGCCGAGATCTTCCCCAACATCATTCAACTTGGGGTTGCTGTATGGCTTTTGTACAGACAGATGGGTGCTGTGTGTGTTGCCCCCGTCATCCTTGTATTTGGTGAGTGCATCCGTTCCCTAAACACGCGTTCCCCTGGCTTCTCTAACAGCACGCTCAGTTGTAACTGCGGTCTCCCTCAAAGCAGCCTCGTACGTCACTACTCGACAAAAGCAATGGTTCGAAGCCATTCAAGCCCGAATCAACTTCACCAGCCAAGTTCTGGGGTCCATGAAGAGTGCCAAAATGCTGGGATTGACAGAAATGTTCGAGTCCATGATACAGTCTCTCCGAATCCGAGAGTTGGACTTCTCAAAACGATTCAGAAGACTGTCGAGTTTCAATATATGCCTAAGTACCTTCACCTTCTTTACATACACTTCAACCTTCTGATAAAAGACAACAGTCAACGTCCCACACCACTTCTCTCAGTTCATGACGTTCGCCGCGTTTGCGATTGTTGCGCAGATTCAGGGCCAGAGCTCCTTTTCTGTGACGCAGGCGGTCACCTCGCTGGCAATCCTCGGCGTCCTTATGAGCCCGCTTTCCATGATCATATACGCTATCCCACAGGCTTATGCGGCGTTCGGCTGTTTTCGTAGGATCGAGGAGTTCCTCTTGAGTAGTTCATGGACGGATAGTCGACTCCACATCGCTGAACCAGCAAGCGGCGCCGATTTCGGCGGGCATCCGAGACTCGACAAGGAGACGGAAGCAATTGAGCTTCAACAAAGATCAAAATCACAAAGTGGGATGGTAGATACGGATGTCATTGCCCTCACCAATGCCTCTTTTGGCTGGGGGGCTGCATCTCCTGTCGTCAAGAACGTCAACATGGGTATCACAAAAGACACCCTGCTCACGCTTATTTTAGGCCCTGTTGGGTGCGGAAAGTCGACAGTCCTGAAAGGTCTCCTCGGGGAGGCCTCGATACTCGAAGGAACTGTCCAAGTCAGAACAAAAAAGATTTCGTTCTGCGACCACAACCCCTGGCTTGTCAACGGGTCCATTCGCGAGAATATAATCGGCGAAACTCTTTACGACCAGGGACTCTATGACTCTGTCATCCATGCTTGCACCCTGAACACCGATCTCGAGCAGCTTCCCGAAGGCGACGAAACCACCGTGGGCAGTAAAGGGGTAACACTGAGTGGAGGGCAAAAACAGCGAATCGTAAGTTTCTTGCCGGATTTTGGTGGTATAGAATCAAGCACTGAAGAATCATAGGCCATTGCACGAGCGGTTTATGCACGCACCCATGTCGCCATCTTTGATGATGTATTAACTGGCCTCGATGCCGTGACACAGGACACTCTTCTAGAAAGGGTATTTGGGCCTCAAGGGATTCTTCGAAAGCTTGGAACCATCACAATTCTGGCTACTCATGCTGGTGAGTCAAACGCTCCTCCCGTAGTCTAGTGTCTACCGAGTCGTCAAAATGTGGCTGCGGTGCTAAACAGACGCCCGTTGCAATAAATATCTAGCTCACAGCCTATAGTCAACAAGGTTGCCGTTGCCGACCAGGTCCTTGTCTTGGACAAGGCAGGTCACGTCGTGAAACAAGGACCACCCGACAAGATTACCATCCCGGAAGACTTCATTCATCCCGCCTCCTCAATAGCTCAAAACACAATCGCAGACAAACAAGACGGTGTTCTCTCGACCAACAAAGAAGGCACCGGAGCACAGGGGCTAGGCTCCAGTGATAGAATGGACCAGCAGCGGCAGATCGGAGACCTATCCGTGTACAAGTTTTATTTCTCCTCTTTGGAATGGCCCAGTCTTGTCATCTTTGCAGGTGCCGTGGTTGTTAGCTCGGTGTTTGACATCCTTGGGTGTATGAGCCCCTCTACTTAACAATCCGTGGAGCCGAATCTTGACTAACAACCTCAGATGCTTGGATTACTTTGTGGTCCCAACACAACGACACTAATGGTAGCTCTGACCTTGGATATTGGCTTGGACTATACGGCTTTTTCGGGATCATTCGGACTTCTTGCATGGTCTTTGCCATTTAGTATGCCATACCTCTCCGTCACCTTGTTGGGATATTGCTAACCTTGCCAGCTTTATGTACGTGGTTATCGTGCCGCGGTCCGGTCAAAATCTGCATATGTCTATTCTCAAAGCAGTGATGAGGTGAGCTGGATGCATCGGTGGCATGGGCGCCTCGCTTATAGTCTGCATTCAGAGCTCCCATGTCCTTTATATCGGGGACCGCTACTGGCAGCCTTATAAACAGGTACGCGAATTCGACTCCATCCGTAAGCCTAGAGGTGAACTCTAGTTAATCCAGAGATAGATTCAGCCAAGATATGAATCTCGTCGATCTGACTCTGCCAGCCACCCTCACGAATGTCGCTTTCCGTACGCTTCCGACCACAACTCTCAGGGGATATATCACTAATTTCTATTAGATCTCGCCGGTTGCTTCGGGGTTGCAGCACTCGCAATCAACGCTGTGAGCTACTCTGCAGCCATGATGCCATTCCTCTTTGTTGCAGTCTACTACCTCCAGCGATTTTATCTTCGGACGTCCCGGCAGCTCCGCCTGCTAGAGTAAGCTAATCCTTTGCGAGTTCCGATTCAATCATGCTTACAACAGGCAGCCTGGAGGCAAAAGCCCCTTTATATTCACATGTTCTCGAATCCCTTGACGGAATGGCCAGCATCCGTGCCTACGGGTGGGGGAACAGTTACATCGTGAAGAACCTTGCGTATCTGGATACAGCTCAGAAACCATACTACCTCCTTTCGTGCGTCCAGCAGTGGCTCGCACTTGTGCTCGGCCTTATCGTGGCGGTTTTCACAACATTCCTCACCATTCTGGCTGTGTTCCTTCACGGAAAGGTAAACGCTGGTTTCTTTGGCATTGCACTGGTCAGTATGGAAGGCTTCGCACAGAGTCTCGCAAGCCTGGTAGCGTTTTGGACGAAGCTGGAGACATCTCTTGGCGCCGTTTCCCGAGTGAAGACCTTCTCGGAGGACACTCCCCGGGAAGAAAGTATCGATGAGAGTGTCGCTCCTCCAGCCCTGTGGCCTTGCCATGGGGCGTTGGAGTTTAGGAATTGGACGGCTTATTACACCGAGTTTGTACCCCCTTTCCTCTGGTCTGTGTGTCGTTGACTTGCTGAAAGATTGAAGCTCTCCTGTACTGCGAAACGTCAACCTTGCCATCAAGGCAGGCGAAAAGATTGCGATCTGTGGTAGAACGGGAAGGTAATATACACGCGTGGCCCTAAAAAAACACCTCATACTAACGCCTCAAAAGTGGTAAAAGCTCTTTCATCCTGTCCATTCTCGGCATGGTGAACACCTCTTCCGGACAAATCATAATCGACGACATCGACTTATCGACTATACCCAAAGAAGTCACCCGAAAGAGTGTCACCTGCGTCACGCAAGATCCATTCCTCTTCAACGGCTCGGTACGACAGAACGCAGATCCCCTTGGTGAATCAGCGGACAGTCAGATCATCGCAATCTTGGAAAAGGTAGGAGTTTGGTCAGCTATCCGCCGCGATGGAGCGAGCGAATCTTTGTCTCCTGAGAAAGCTCTCGAAGTTACGGTGGACGACAAGTTTTTATCACACGGGCATAGGCAGCTCTTCTGTCTTGCTAGGGCCTTACTGAGAAAAAGCAACGTCTTGATTCTTGACGAGCCAACCAGCAGGTAAAGTTCAGCTG
The DNA here is from genome assembly GCA_037042205.1 of Schizothecium sp. R5324. Classification (NCBI taxonomy): domain Eukaryota; kingdom Fungi; phylum Ascomycota; class Sordariomycetes; order Sordariales; family Schizotheciaceae; genus Schizothecium; species Schizothecium sp. R5324. Next base: position 5,357 of record JAXQJB010000024.1, on the reverse strand, counting down.
ACTACAGATGGCACACTTACTCTGCTAACAAGCGACGTTCCATCAGCGTCGACGCGTCGACCGAGTCACAGATCCAGAGCATCATCGAGTCGGACTTTGCAAAGTGCACAGTAATCATGGTCACGCACAAACTTTCTGGAGTTTTGAAGTTTGATAAGGTGGCAGTCTTGGACAACGGATCACTGGTGGAGTATGGGCCTCCTAAGGAGTTACTCGCCAGCGGGAATGGGGCTTTCGCCAAGCTATATTCAACACACGAACGGGGGAGGGCCTAATCACCTTCAGTACGACCGCTCTGCTTTGGATACAACGATACTGAACAAATAAGGGAATAGAATGCAAAGTTGGACGCTTCTCTTCATAATTTATGACAGCAATGCTGCTGCGGCCAAAACAAAAGTCACCCAATACAAATGCTGCGTGGCAGAGACTGGTCCCCATCTCTAAGCTCCCGCGTTCTTCTGCCACTTAGCGTTTGTGTAAACTTGCCATGTCTCGTCGATGTGACCAGATCCCAGGTACACTTCGTTCACATCTCGAATTTGCACAGAGATCACATTCGAATGTTCGTTGACTGTTGAAGATTGGTGCGGGCCTCCCCTGGAACAGATTGCTGTTATTAGGGACGCTTTCATGTAAACTGATTGGTGCCTTGGAATACAACTTGTCGACCGGTAGTTCAATGAATCTTACTTGATGACAACCTTCTCTGCTTTTGGGTTCTAGAAAGCTCGCGTATTAGTATGACGTTGAAACAAATACCCCGGGCTTTTAAGGCGGGGCCTCTCATACCTGTCGTTTGAGTGACATGAAAGCGGACTTGACGGGCGCATACCATCCGCTGGGGACTTGCTGGATCTTGACCTTTGTGTCAACCGAACCCTCGATGCTGCTGAGTGAGGCTACGTCCGCCATATTCTCGAGGGTGACTAAGATGAAAAGGCTAGCTCGAGGCTCAAGGGGAAAAAAAAGACTTCCAAAAAAAAAAAGTTACTGTTGAGCGCTTGGGTATCTTTGTGGATGGCTTGTTGCTTGAATATTTTAAGGTGAATTTTGATTCTGGCTAGAAGCTGCATCCAGATTTTTATATGCAATGTCGATTTGAGAGCAAGTCAAGCGCAAAGCTGCGGAGGAGCAAAGAGGTCCCGATGGCGGCCAACGACTTCAGGGAAGCAAATATCCGCAGCACACACATCGATGTCGAGGTCATGGTGCCGGGACCTTGTCGCTTGCAGTTGGCAGTATCCGACAGTACGGAACCCAAGAAAACTTGTTGAGTTGGCGACCGACCCAGTGGTTGATAAAATAAGCACGCGCGTCACTCAACGTTGAGTGAGGCCAGGGTTATTCCGCCCCCGCACTCGGAGCAACAATCGACCGCTGAGACGGTGGCCAAACTGCAACTGTCCCCACCCTCAATTTCCTGCCTTAACAAATAACAACACCGGCCAGTGGGCAAACTTAGAGTTTCGCAACCATCTTCTCTCTTTTCTCCCTTCTAATCTCAACTCTCCACTCGCAATGGACAGCAAACCTGCACCTTTAGAGAGAAGTCCATCCCCTCCTCGAGAGGCGCCGACGGAATGGCCCGGGCTTTCACCAGAAGGGACCTCTTGGAAGAAGAGGCCTTCTCGTGGTACCAGAAAACACCCGAGAACTGACTAACTGTCCAGATCGGCCAGGTCTTCCAATCCCGATATCAGGTCCTTTCTTAAACTCGGCTTTGGATCCGTCTCAACAGCTTGGCTCTGTCGAGACCCTCAGAAGCACAAGTATGCCACCCTAAAAGTCTACAAAACGGGGCATCGTCAGGCCTAAAACGAAAACAAAGTTCTTCAGCATCTTCACCAAGTCGCATCAACATCAGAACATCAGGGCAGGAATCTTATGCGATTAGCCCTTGACATCTTTGAACTACCAGGCCCAGCAGGTCGCCACGTCTGCATCATCCACGAGCCTCTCGGCCACTCGCTCAAAGAAATACGAGAACTCGCTGGTGGGAAAATGCCCGAGTTTCTGCTCAAGCCATTGCTGACGCCAATACTGTTGGCTCTCGACTATCTTCACTCTGTAGCACAAGTGGTCCACACCGACATCCAGGAGGGAAACATAATGCTCTCGGTCCCTGATCAGTCCATCTTCGATCAAGTCGTAGCCGAGGAGTGGGCGTCCCTGAGCCCCCGCAAGATTACAGACGGCAGATTAATTCACACGCCAACATAGCTTGAACTACCCGACGACCCGGGCTCGTCAATCGTCACCGACTTTGGAGACGCCAGGATCGGTGCCGGTCCATTTATCGGGGAGGTCCTGCCCGATCTCTACCGGGCGCCTGAGATGATTCTGGCCATTCCTTGGGATGAGAAGATCGATATTTGGGCTCTTGGCCTTATGGTGAGACCCCTTCGCTTTTTTTTTTGGGGAAACGCAGCATTGCTAACAACCCCAAGATTTGGGACATGTTTGAGGGGAAGCACTTGTTCAACAAACGCCTCCCGACCAGAGAGGCGTCGGCCGGCGCCCATCTGGCGCGCATCATCTCCCTGCTTGGACCGCCACCTAAGGATCTGTTAGAAGAGGGAAATGTGACCTCGGAGTTCTACAACGGCGACGGTAAGTTTTCAGTGCAACATCATTTCAAAACTTTGTTGCTAGGGCATGACTGACCGCAGTGGAAAGGCACGTTCAAGCTACAGCACCAAGTCACGGAAACATCACTTGAAGCTGAAGAGGACAATCTCGAGGGGGAAGAGCAGGCCGAGTTTCCAGCCTTCTTGCGAAAGATGCTCCAATGGCGCCCCGCTGACAGGTTATCCGCAAAGGAGCTTTTGAACGATCCCTGGTTGCAGCGTCAAGTGGAAGCTGAGGAGGTTGAAGATTGAGGTCATGTAGGTTACATCAACTGGCGGGCTTGACCGTTCCTTCGGGATCCTCCGCCGATTAATTTGGTCCAAAATCCACTTGCAAGAAGCACAGGGGGGCCAAGAGCACGTGTCCGCTTGGAGCTCTGAAAACCAGACATTTCTCCGTCGCTGTAGCGAGAGGACCTGGCAGCGCATTCCGGAGTAACATGCCACTGACTGTTTCCTTTTTACTCATTGAAACCCTGCCACATGAATGAGTGAAACTCTACCAACAAGGCTTTCAAGTGAGAGGTAGCTCATATATCCACAACCCCCATCAATCCCAACGACATCCAACTCATCAACGACACCAACTCATCGACAACATCGACCTCTCAAGTTTTTTGGAAACTGCCGAAACCAACCGATTATTTCTCAAGATGGCCAACATCTCATCACGGATCACAGGACTGGCGGCCTTCGCCCTCCTCACCTCCACCTCCTTATGCACCACAACCACGCCCGGAGGCATCACCACAGCCGCCCCAACGCCCACGACTCCAGCAAGCACAACCTGCCCTCCTACCAACTCATCCCGCTACGTCTACCGCCCTCAGGACACGTGCTTCACTTGCTCATGTGGGACACCGACGAGTAGACCGCCTTGCACGACACCGACACCCGTAACGAACATGATCACGACGAGCCTGCCCTACATCTCGGATTGCACCGTCTATTACGGTTGCCAAACTAGCTGCAACTGCCCCATGTCTTTCTGTACTTGGGAGACAAATGGGACGACCAGCAGCGCTTGATGAGGCTGGCCGGACAATGGACAGAGGTATCGAAAGCACTTGGAAAAAAGGGGGACGCGTTTCAAACAAAACCTCACGTCATTAGTTACTAACACTAGTTATTGTAACGAATCGAACCAAAATCATTGTTTTCCCTACAACTCAAGTCATTTTCTCTCACCTCTCTAGTCCCGGTCCCACATCACCTCAAGGGTTGGCGCGGCATCCGGAAACGTCCGTGAGACGCGCCGGGCAAGTGACGGGCTCATACTGAATATCCCATCCGTTCATCTCACCTCTGGCCCAGTTAAACCGCCAGTAGCAACCGCCCTGCAAGCTTGCAGGAAGCTTGTCACAGGCCTCTCTGTTCTTGACGCCACCGAGGGTTTCGCCCCTATTTTCCTCCCAGTCAACTTGTCCGTCCTCTCACTCTTAACACTAGGGGAGAAAGCTTACCAGCTATACGACGTCCCATACTGATTCGTGCACCCCGCAGAAAGCGGTCCAACACCACCTCCAGGCGTCAGAATAATCAAGTCATTTTGTCTAATAGTTCCACTAGCACCTCCAGGCGTGACGATCTGCACAATCATGCTCTTGTTCGCAGCCGCCGCGGCGCCCGTGGTCCACCGAACGCTATAGCACTTGCAGCAAGCGGCGTTGTCGGCGTTCTGGTTGCTCGACACTTGGATGGCAAAGGCGTACGAGAAGTCTTCGCTTTGCGGCATGGGCTGGTACGTGTCGCACATGTAGGCACTGGAGGCGCCTGCAGCCATGCAGCCGCTGTTGGTGCGGATGCCGGTGGCTTGGTCGAGAGGTTGGTTGGAGCGGTCGCACACTTTGGCAACGCCGCGGTTGGTGAGAATGTCTGGATGGAATTGTTAGTTCTTCTCCCTTCAGTGATCAACTCTCGAGCAGGGGGAGAGGGGGTATTGTTTTGGAGAGAACGTATTGAAGAGCAAAAAGGGGCTCGGACGTACCGTTGCGATTGTTGTTACTGGCGCACACGGGCTTGCAGCAATCCCAGCCGGTATAGGATTTGGCGGTGGTGACTCGGTTCTGCGCCACGGCGAAACTGGCGACGAAGGCCAGAAGACAAAAGCTGGCCCGCATGGCGTGTTTTGTGACGATGATCCTGCGATGGCTTCAGGGGCTGGTGGGTATCCTGTGGTTCTGCCGTTCTAGCTCACGCCGCGAAGAATCGTGCCGGATGTTAAGCTGGGATTCGTCCGCCGACAACGCAAGAAATATAGGACAGAAGGAGATCCGGAAACCTGGACTTGCCGAATCGTCGAGCCCCTCACCGAGACACAAAAGCACTTTATACAAGTCCATGCCGGGTTCTCGCTGGAGCCCCTGACCCTGTCTCTCCCCCTTGGAGTTGTGTGAAGCCCGGATCTGCCGTCCTGGGCAGCGAGCCGGCTGAGAAAGGCAATGCCTCTGTGGTTTCTATTTAGGCGAGTCCAGAACGAGGCTCGTGTCTCTCTTATTGGCAAGGCTGCCGCATATCACGCTGCCTCCGGGAGACCGGCATCGTCAGTGCACACTGCGATACGGATGCAGAACACCGACGTCTGGAAGGACCATGGCTTGCCCGCTAATCTATCGAACAGTGGCTGCTATTTGGCAGATTCAGTTGTGGCGTCACGATGGCATGCATAATTTGTCGTCGTGATAAGGCCCAGCCTCCGGTAGAAGTCGAGGGTTACGAAACATGAAG
>JAXQJB010000023.1:0-13191 GCA_037042205.1 Schizothecium sp. R5324 | reverse complement strand
AATAGCACCTGTCGTCGTGTTCTGAAGAATAATCTGAGGGCCGATTCCATTCCACCATGCTGCAATGGCCGCCTGAGACGGCGACACAGCGGCCGCAAGCAGCAACAGCGCCGTCGACGAGAACATCCTCTCTCTTTCTGTTTCACTCTTTCAGGAAGCTTTAAACCTAGATCCAACCCAGCCAAAATGGAACCCTCGCGCCTTCCAAGACCAGCGCAAGCAGACTGACGACGTCCGCTACGAACAGCACCCAGAAAACGTAGGCGAAATGCCGAACAAGAAACCAAGCAGCAAAAAGAGTGACAGGTGAAAACAACGAGCGTGTGCCTAGAAAAGAGCGTGAGTACCAACCAAATGGTATACCATCAAACGAGAGTGGGAGTCAACGGATAGGAAAGGGTGAGATCCGAGTGAGAGAGACGAAGGACGAAACCTCTGCTGTCCCTCCCTCCCATGGATCACAGCCTGTGCTCAGCCCATCAAGATTCCCCCACCGCGGTCCCCCTACACTACTGTCAGCACCCCTGATTTTGCCCACATTCAGAACCGGGACCCTTGGCCTTCTACAGAACATAAACAATCCCCTGTCTAAAAGCTCGGTCCAATCTAGGCGTCCCCATTCGTCAATTTACAGGTTTCCTGCCAATTGTCTCCCCATAAGGTCTAGCTCCGCCGATCGTTCACATCGGGCCTCCCTGAAAAGTCCCATCGCGTGTACTTCGCGACCGTTGCGATACCAAGACATTGCGACCGCACCACTTCTAGGCTACCAGAAAAAAGGCATCAAACATCACACCATTTATACACTACGGTATTAGCTCCATTTGTTGCAAATGATCAAAACCAAGCGTAGTCGTTGAGCAACAAAACCCCAGGTGCACCAAGTTCTAGTAACTAGCTCCTCCCCTCGGAACCCTGTTGCTCCTTCCCTTCCATTCCCGCCCCACCATCACCAATCGACCCCCCCCTGCCGTTTCCATTTCCATCACCGATGACTCCCTATCTAACCATCCCCCTGCTCCCACCCTACTGCTCTTTTTCCTGTTAGTGCACAACCAGCTCTGCCCCTGTCCATGACAAATCTACAGGGTTCCTTAGCATCAACTCCACAATTCGTACGAGCTACCCAGACAGAGCAAGTGAAACGTCGCCGGTCCCGACGCCCGGGCACGAGGGCATTGACAGGTGAAAAACGCTGCACTAATCAGGAAATGGCATGGGTCGTCACATGCTCGAGGCAGATTTCGAGATTTAGGATGCGACAGATCAAGAGTTTGACAGTTGACATCTACCTAGATTTTGGTTTTACGGGATAGGCTCTTGCCGTGGACTTGGTCCTTCACGTCAGCAAGAAAAGATTCCCTGGTCGCGATGATTGCAGCTGAACCTTCTCCTGCGTGCGCCTGCTGCACCCGTATGACGTTCAAATGAAGTCGGGCAAAATACTATTCATAGTACGGCCGATGGGACGGATACCATCCCGACTTGCCTTGAATAAGATTGCAGAAATGCGAAGAAGGCACGTCTTTCAGGGCGCCTCGCATTGGACATGGCGTCTATGAGGCACTGTTTACTGATCGGACAAATTCACCCTAAATCCCTGGAACCACGCACGACAGCACAATTGCCAATTGCAAGGATATTCGTTCTAACTCTCGTTTCTCGTTGACCGCGCATTCACGCGCCGCCTCTGCATCACGACGTTCAAACACACCAGGGCCGGCGGCACGCGTGGCCCATCAACTCATATACCCCGACCCACCCTCCGGAAACAATCAAGGCTTGGACAAGAAGGGCACCCGTGCCAAGCCCGGGATTCACGCCGGAATACACCGGTCAACCGGCTGGTACTCGGTACTCAGGCAGCAGCCTCAATCCCCCTCTTCACGTCTTTCGCCTTGGTCCCTGTAAGATCTGCTTCTGGCTTATTGTACTGAGGACGCCCGCCCAACACATCGACAATCTCCTTCATCCCAAGCCAGAACGCAGCCTTGGGACGCCTGTTGGGCCAGTCTGTCTCCTCCTTATCAAGCTTCTGGACAGGCGTGAAGACGATGCTCGCCCCCTTGATGCCGATCACAGACGCGCTCATTGGATCCGCCTTGACTCTGTTGTGCGCATTCCGGCCGTACTTCTCCAGATGTTCAATACACCTGATGGCGAGACGCACCGCGCGAGAACGGTCCATGGCTGACGGGACGCCACCCTGTTGCATGTGTCCCGGAATACCTTCGCGACTCTCGAATCGGCCGTGAGCCTCGTCGCGGAGGATATCGGCAATCAGCTTCGCGTTGTAAACCTTGGACGCCTTCTCATTGATCAAAATCAGGCGACCAGCGCGGCTTTGGCCCTTGTCATGGGCGAAGACGTCTTTGAGATGACGCACATCAGCAGCGAGCATGTCGAGGCTGAGCCCCTCCTCAGGGGTATACACTGCTGACGCGCCGACTCCCAGGCCACCCAGTGTCGCCACATAGCCTGAGCGGCCTCCTTGTGTTTCGATGACGAAGACACGCCTTCGAGTCGCAGACGCCGACTGCTTGATCTTGTCGCAGTAATCTACCAACTCGTTCAGGCATGTGTCTGAGCCCAACGAGTACTCGGTTCCCGGGACATTGTTCGAGATGGTAGCTGGGAGAAGCGCCATGGGGATGCACAACGAGGGGTACTGGTCCCTCGCTTCCCTCAGTTGTACAACAGCATGGAACGCCTCGAACCCGCCCACCAAAAAGAGGGCGTCGAACTCGTATTGTTCGATTAGGTTGGCCACGGTTTCCATGCCGGATTCTTGGGGAAGTTCTCGGTTTGTTCCAATTTCTGAGCCGCCTTTGCTTGCCCACCCATCAACTTCGAGCCAGTTGAAAGGCCGCACTGCTCCGAGCGGCTTATCTCCGTGGTGACGCGCAAAACCCGCAAAGCCGTTATGAATGGCGATAGGTTCATGCCCCCGGGACAGGCAGTACGCAACTCCGGCACGAACGGCCGCGTTCATACCACCTGCCGGAGCGCCAACATTGATAAACCCAATTTTCATTCGCTAGCCAACCATCAGCATATGGAACATACCCAACGAGACAAAGTGAACATACCTCCTTCTCCGGGAGCATGAGGTCCTTGTCGAATTGAACGGCTGTCGTCATCATGAACGAGTTATACTGCTCTTCAAACTCGGCATCTCGTAGTGACATAGCCATCTGGAAGTCCTGTCGCTCAATCGCTTTAGCCACCTCTTTTGTATCCTGGACGGCTTGCATGAGGGGTTTCCTTGTGATCTTGTTCTCCGTTATGGCAATAAAGCACGTTGGCGTCTCAGGTGTTGCCTCAAGGACGGCTTTGACGGCCTCGACGCCTTGCAGCGTTCCAAGCATTCTGTCGTAAGCGACGGCGGTTCCTCCACGCTGGACATGGCCCAAGGTTGTGACTCTGGTGTCGAGACCAAGGCCTTGTTTGTCTGCGAGCAAATCCTTGACCATCTCAGCCGTAATCTTATTCCCTTCCTTGTCGAGCGCGCCTTCAGCGATGATGACTATTGTCTTCCTCTTGCCGCGTTTGCGGTGCTGCAGGTAACGTTCAGCTTCTAGTCCGAATACGCGCTCATGCTGGGGGGATATCGTAACAAACCTGGTGCACGATGCCGCACATTTCCTCCCTCCAGTTGTCCTCCCTAGGCTTTTCGGGGATAAAAATGAAATCAGCACCCGTGGCGACACCTGCCATCAGGGCAAGCCAACCACAATGCCTACCCATGACCTCGATGACAAAAGCCCGGGAGTGAGAATAAGCGGTCGCCTCGATCAGGTCCACAGCGTAGCAAACTCTGGCGAGGGCGGAATAGCAACCAATCGTTGCGTCGGTTCCTGAGAGATCGTTGTCGATGGAGCCAACGAGGCCCACGATGTTGAGATGTTTGTATAGCTCGACCTGATCCGCCATAAGCTCCTTCTTCCGGACCAGCTCTTCCAATAGCGATGGCCACTCCGCGCGGAACCTGTCAGCCCCGGTGAGTGACCCATCTCCACCGCAGATGATGAGGGCATCGATGCCGTAAAGGATCATGTTCTTGGCGGCGGTGAGTCGACCTGCTCGTTCGAAAAACGCCATGCACCGAGCGGTACCGATGAGAGTTCCTCCTTCAGACAGCCAGCCACGGACATCGTGCCAGTCCATTTGGCGAATGAAGTCGCCGCCTTGAACCAGGCCCTCGTAGCCCTCGTAGACGCAGTAGGCATCGCATCCCATGTGAATGGCCATCCGGACACAGGCGCGGACAGCAGCGTTCATGCCGGGCGAGTCACCGCCCGACGTCATGATGGCGATCTTCTTCTTGGTACCCATCTTTGCTGCCGATCGTGGACTTGAAGTGTTGGGAGGGGGGCGATTGTAGAGCAGACAGCGACAGCGCTGGAAGAAAATACCAAAAGAAGTCGACCGAGCGAGAAAGGCGAAGAAAGTTTGGAAGGGCGCGAAAATAACTGCGAGGGGGCGTCGAAAGAGAAAGTCAATGTTCCGAATAGGCATGCTCCAGTCCAGCCACCTGGGAGCGAAACTAGAATAGCTGGGCTGAGGATATAGGTGCTTAGGTAGCTATTGCCGAATCATGACTCTGCTGGAATAAGGGGGGGGGGCGTAATACAATGACGACGAGGAAAAGGATAGACTCGAGAGGTGGGAGGGTGTCGGTGTGGTGCGAGCGTTGAGCACCCTTAGCGTCTTGTACCTGAGCAGGTAGAGCTCTTATCTTATCGGGGCGCGGGGTGAGATGTGACGAGGAAGGCGGGCTGAGATCAACACCACGATAGATGCTGCCCAGAAAACAAACAGCCCAGCCAAGTCGGCCAAATATCCCTCAGTTCGGTGAGGATCTACCAAATACCGACTAGCACTTGACCATGCATTTTCAACCGTGCAACACTGTCTTACCTCAATTACAGCGTTTTTTTCTTTCCACGGGGGCAAGGCTTGGCGAGCTGTCAAAGCTGTCCAGTGAGGGGTTTTTAGCTGCGGTTCGGGCAATGACATAGCTAAAGGCCCTGGTGGGATGGTGGGGTGGCTGCGTGGACAAAGAGAACGCTCCACCGACCAAGCATCCATCCCGAGACCGGCGTAATCTTTAAGCTGGTATCATCGTGGCGTGGCATCTTATCTGCTCTGGAGTTGGTGTAGTATAAATAAAATTATCCCATGTGCGGTTTTATTTGACGATTGCTGTGGACCCTGGAGGCTGAGGATCCAGCCTGGTGTTTTAGACTATGTGTTTAGATCCGAGTGCTGACTTTTAAAAGTAATTCTCACAGTGCAGGAGGTTGACTTTCAACATCTGAACTCGAGGACTCGGGCAAGTTAAAATAATGAGATCTGTGTGTCACTTCCTGTTTTAACTTAAAGGTATCGGAAAGTACGGCATTGGTCGGCAAGCAACTCTTCGGCGCGTGCCCAGCGGGATGGAAGGTGCGACGCCTGTGCTCATTCCTCCGGCGTGAGAGAACAAAGCGAATTCAGCATTCCACTCCCCATGTTTTGAGCCGCAACAAACTTCAACACCACAACATCGTCCATCACGGACGACAAAAATATGGTGTCTCCATTAGCGCTCCAACCAGCGCCGCCGCCCAGCCGGGGACCTCAAACGGTGGCAGAGTTTATTCAACGCGTCAACGCGGAACCGGGCGGCTTTCGGGCCCTCAACCAGGATGACCTGCGCAAGCAAATCGAGGCGCGGAGGAACAAAGGGGAGACCGACGACGTCGAGATGGTCGATGCTGAGGACGAAGATGACGAGCCATCCAAGGCAAACGAGTTGTTGACGGCCCGCGAGGAGCTGATGCGGACCATTACTGCTGCGCAGAAGACGGCTGCGACCACCCTCGACTTCATCTCCCTGTTGCTGTCAAAGGAGGCTCCGGTGCAGGCCGCTGCTACCCTCAGTCCCGAGCTCCGAAATATCGTCGGCATCGGAACTCTGGGTGCCACGCCTCTTCATGCGCCAACTACCCTCACGCAAAGCCGCGTGCCCGACAACAAAATGGTCGCCATCGGCATGCGCCTACAAGCTGTCACCAAGGCTGCTGAGTCTCTCGGGTCGGCCGCGAAGAAACTCGAGGGGGAGATTGGTCTCGAGACAGCCTACTGGAATGAGGTTCGCGCTGCGAGCGAACGAGGTTGGTCCGTTTTCCGCCACCCCGAGGAACCAAACACGATGGGCGTCAAGTTCGGGTTCTCCAACGCAGCCCCCGACTTCAAGGCCAACAGCATCGTGCCCATGAGGAGAGCTGAGAATGGCTCAGTTCGCCTCGAACATGGCCGCATGACTGGAATTTCGAAGCGTCTCCAGGTCACCGTCTCCAAAGGCGGCGAGATCGTCGGCCAGTCCCGCCTCCCTCGCCCATTGGACGACAATGTCGAAGAAGCACGCGATACCGTCTTTGCTCAGGAGTTATGGCACGAGCTCAACCGTGAAGGGCGTGAGTTACAGACTTACGGTGTCCGCTTACGGAAAGACGTTGTGGCTTATGTAGAAGACGCCAACAAGACCATATCTTTCCAGCTCGTGACCCTCGATGACAACGATTTCTCCAACGTACCTGAATCACGGCCGCAGGACGCCGAGGCAGAGAGGATACATCTAACTCTGAAAATCCTTCTCCTCAATGCTCACCAGAAGAACGAGCTACGACGATCAGCCAAAAGCGCCCCTGGCGCAAATAAGGGCCCGCCCCCTGCCTACGACTTATTGTCTCCCATCATCATTGACCGCCAACACGATAAAGCAATCACACGCTGCATCCATTTCTTTGGCACACTCTGCCGGGTGCTCCGCTTAGGAGGGCTTGGTGCATCCGTGAGCATGACGGAGCCCCCCATCGCCGGCGACTCAACGGAATCCCTCGCAAACTCCCTACTCAACCCCACACCGGCCGAATTCGACCTCACCCTCACTCCGGCCACAGCCCTCCGCATCGTCGCAAAGACTTCCCGCCCCTTCGGTACCCGCTTCCAAGTTTTCCTCCTCAAGCCTGATGAAAGCCACGTCAACCCGCTCGTCTCGGCCTATCCACCCGCCTTTCACCCTGACCCCAACAGCCACGACAACTTCTACGACAATTCCAGTAAGCTTTTCCAATACATTTGCAACGCCGTCCCCCGAGCTTTGGCGTGGCACTTCAAAGGCTTCCTCTCTACCATCTTCCAAGACTCTTCGAAGTGGTCTATCGACGCGTTCAGCAAAGCGCTTGTCGATAACGCCACCGAGGTTGGCATCCACTTCGATTGCAAGCTCATTACAGACGGTGATAAGGTAGTCCCAGAGCTGCACGTTAACGGAGACTACCTCCATTTGTCAAAGAGGGTCCAGAAAGAGTGGGTATGGCGCGCTCACGGCGAGGGAGAAATTAGTTCTCTAGAGCGCACAGTTTCGCAAGTCTTGGGCATTGTGATTCCGGTTTAGGATTACTGGACTTGGAGGCAACTGCAAGACAAGCAACCGAGTAAAGCTTGCTTGGATCACAGCTGGCTTGGCAATTTCAATGTGAACAGCCGGATTGTGGATATCACAAGTCTCCAAAGGCGAGAGAGCGTATCCTGTAGATCACGGCGTTCAAATCATTAGCAAGCGTACAGAAAAGTCCACAAGGTCATATAAATCAACACTCGACAAGACAATACTGTTTAGTCCCAGTTCTAGATATATGGGCATACGAGTGAGAGTTCGGCGCTGTGAGAGTACAATCTATGTTGCTCAGTTCTGGTTTTACGCTTACAATCCCTCTTTAACACTGGAAGGCCGTTCTGCAACGCCCCAAAAAACAAGATGACCTACGATGCCATGGCCGCAATATGCGCGTGTGGTGTATTTTATGGTTTGTCGACGTTTACTGTGATATGCTAACCAAGGTATTTGTAGCGTGACAGTAACACTGCTGTCCTTGAGTCAAGATACTGCTATACCTGAGCCACGTTGCACTATCTCCCATAGCCAATGCTAAGTGACTTCTGGCACGAGAAACATGGCCTTAGTATTCCACATGTTCCGGCGACTGCACCAGGCCAAAAGATACCAACGTGAGAGCAAGCAAACAAGGATCACAAGACCCTTCCGAGGATCTATCATTACTCCCCAGCTCAAATCATAACTATCGGTTTTAGATATGCGTCATAAGGTCATTTGATGTATACAGCCTGCTAATGATGATACCAACAATCGAGCACAAAGCTTTCGGAGGGAAGCAGAGGGATTCAAGCAATCATCTTGAAAGAGGAAAGATCCGAATAAGAAAAAGAACAACTCATAGACCCCCATCCAACCCACGCTTCCAAGAAAACGTGTGTAATCATGTTCAGCCTATGAGTATGATGGATATATGGCACGAGATTCGTTCAAGCTAAGCCAGACCACTTCGCTCATAACTCCTTGCAGCCTTGTCATGTCAATATGCCAAGCCTCTCGCTGGTTGAAGATATCGGGATCAAAAACAAATATGTCATGTTCATCGTATCGTCGAGCTTAGTGGTAGTGCCTCGAGCCATGGCGCTCGAAGCTGATCTCGGTCATACGGTCATCATCATGTCGCCTGCGGCGTCTGCCGTCGTGGTGATGGTGGGAGTGAGCATGAATGCGATACTCGCGGTCCCAGTCGTCTCGGTATGAGCGCTCCCACTGTATCTCGTGGAGGCGGTCCTTTCGAGCTTGACGGATTGCGTCCGAGTGCTGCACTAACTGAAGTACATCCTCCTGCTTATGATTAGCAAGTGTTCAACTGAGTTGAGTTACAGAAGGCTTACGTATTTGAGGTACGTCATGATATAGTAGAAGTACTCAGTCTCTTCGTATTCGTAACCGAACTCCTCGATAGCTTCGCGGACGACCAAGTCTTTGGTGATCTCGGTCCACATCTCGCTGCGCTGGGGAGCGGGAGAAGGTTTACAGATACTGACGCGCCTATCGGTAAACTTCTCCACTTCAACCTCGCGGTCGCGAGAGTCCTTGTCATAGATGGCTACGCTCAGTCTGCTTCCGCGCCGATCGTCCTGGCGCTCTGAGAGGGACGTCGAGGACGAGACAACCGTGCTCTCATCGCGGTCGGGAATGAACTTGGAGCGCCTCACACCGCTGTACTTCTGCCAAGTGACTTCGGCCGAAGCACCACCAGCGCCGTCCATTCGCACACGCTCTGTGCCAGGAGGCACATCAACGATGGTCCAATCCTTGGTAATGCCGTTACGGGCCTCACCCATCCTGCCCCTGGCATCAATTCGAGAGGTGATTTCCCGAGCCTCGTCGTCGTGGTCGTAGTGGCGATGAGGGGGTGCCTCAGAATGAGCGCGTCGGTGACGAGAGCTGCTCCGACGAGCCTCGATATCCACGTGGAGATGTCTCCTGTCAGCATGGACCGACAAACTGTCGTCGTGCCGATGGATAGGGTGTGAAACTCTCTCACGGGATGGGGATCTTCCACGGCTGTGACTGTGAGAGTGCTTGTGAATATCCACCTCGGTCTCCCGGCGTGACGTGTAGATGTCGATATCGGTATGGCGGTCGCTTTCCTTCTCCCGGCGACGAGGGGCCGGAAGCGGTGAAGGAGGTCTCACAGAGACCATCCCTGGTGACCGTTAGTCCCGAGCTCACAGCCACGCCACTGACTTGGAGGGCAGTACGCCTGACAAACGTACCGTGATCAATATCCCTGTAATGTGTGATGACCTCTCTCTCAATGATGGGCCCCTTGATTACCTGCGGAGGCGGCGGTGGGCTGGGGCTTGGCGAACGAGGCCGCCTCTCTCTCGACTTCTCAACAATGCGAATGTGCTCATGGACAGGAGAGGGCGAGCGTCCTCGCTCGACAATACGGGCGCGAATCCTCTCCCTCGCTCTGTCCGGGGATGGGGACGAACTTGAAGACCGGTCTCGAATTCGAGTGCGAAGTCTCTCCATATCCGGACCCCTGCTGGGCTCTCTGATGACGGTCCGGTATCGAAGATCCTCTTCGGCGCGTCTCGGCGGGGCCGGGCTGACGCTCCTAGCCCTGACTATACGGGTCTCTCGCACGCGGACTGGGCTGGGCGACCTCCGTCGTCGCTCAGCGGTCTCGACTTCCCTTTGCCTGAGCACCAACGGACCTGGCTCTGGTCGTCTAAGATCCTCGCGCATAAAAGAGGGAAGTCGGTCCCTCGATCGGGACCGCTCCCGGATGCGCACCTCGACATCGTCGCGGTGCTGTCCTCTGTAGTAGTCGTCCTCGAAGCCGACGCGGCTCCTGCTCGACATGATGACGACTGTTGTTTTTGGCGAATGTCAAATGTATGTTGCTGTAACTGCCTGGAGCTGGTGGTTGGTCAGGTGGGGCAGCGTTGCGTCACAGGCCTTGTGTTATGGGCGATGGCGGGGTTGTCAGGTGCTTCAAGCGGAGGAGGTCGCGGGAAGATCTGCTTGGTGTTTATACTGCCGGGCAGAGGTGCCCAAAATCAAAACCGATAAGTCCTGGTAAGTTGGGCTTCAAGATCCGCTCCCTTTTTCTTGGTGCGGCTTAGGAAGGAGGCAGTAGACGGCGGGCAGTGCGGATGAAGGGGCCGGAGAGGGTAGCCTGGCTGAGGCTGTGACGTTGGCGGTTGGGCGGGATCCAGCTAAGACTGATAAGTCCCGTAGGAATAAGTAGGGAGGCGTGCGTTTGCCTTGGCTCACTAGCTGAAGACGTCAATGTCGCAGGAATCACAGCCCTTCTCGTTTCAAATGAGCATACGGGCGCACCAAAACAAAATGCAGAAAGGGGTATCCAGGTGCAGCTGTCGGCCCAAGCCTCTGGGTTATTACGACAAGAAGAAGAGACGGGAATCAAAACGAGCGAGCCGCTTAGAATCGAGAAGAAGTGGGGGATTGGCCTGGAGGAAGCTGGGACTGGGACAGCGGTCTTCCTTTCGGGCCAAGGTCACCCACCAGGGACGTTTCAGGGTCTCAGCTGGGTTCCCGCTACTAGCCAATCGACTGGGCTGATTTTAGGCTTGAGGACCAACGTCATCCTACAGTGGAGGTGACCCCGCAGTGGCTCATCTGCCACCTATTAGGTAGCGGCGATTGCTGTTAGCAGAAGCCAAGTTGCGATTCTTCAACCCCCCGCCCCGTTGGTCATGAACTGAAGGAGGCTGGTGTGCTTATTCCCGGCCCCATGGTTTCTCATCCGATCCTAGCCTGCAGCCTCGCCGGAAATCGTCTCGATTCTTTTTGTTGACCTGTTGTTGCAAGCATTTGGGATGACACCCGTCTGCTTCAGCGGGTGATGGCATGAGATGTGCTTACACCGTGCACACATTTCATGACTCCGATTCAGGTCGACACCCAGCCAGCAGTAGTCGGAGAACGCGATGGGGTGCCGTATCTTGGTGTGATAGCTAGCTTGCTGCTGTGTGACCCTCACAGTCTCAGCTTTATCGTCACGCCTCCTGACAAACGAAGGACGCAACCACTACCCGTCTTCGAAAATTCGGAGAGTCATTGCGTCGGCGGGTGCGCGCTTGACTCGACCTTGACCGACATCTGTCAACGCCAGAGTATCACCTGTGTCCTTTTCTTGCCGATTAGCAAACTAGGACCAATGAGAAAAGATTGCTGTCTTGATGTCGAGCAAAACCTTCTCGGTCTAATTGAAAAAACAACGCTGGTGGTGCTGAACACATCAGTGACGCAATGGTGCATTGGCCTCCCGCCTGCGGCGCGGGGCAGTTCTGGTTGCAAGGAGGGGTTGCCCTGTCGGTATTGGAACCGAGAGAACCAAGATCCAAATGCCGGCTGTCATCATCGTCCCGTCCATAGCACCCTTTCAGGAGCCGCAGGGAGCAAGCAGAGCGTTCGTCGGGCATCAAAATTGGTTATGCGACACGAGGCCGTGTCCAGAAACCGTCGGAGAGATTTGGCTTCGGAGCCTGGTTCGTCACAGATGCAACTGCACTCCTGCCTTATGTTTGCCACTCAGTCAGCTGGCTCAATTCCAATACGCAACCTCCAGCGGGTTTGACCGTGCGTTGATGCACTGCTCAGTCTACCAACTTAGTACCGGGTAGCTACCCTCCCGCCATAATAAGAGTCCATTAGGCGTTACGGAGGAACAGGAGGGGGTCGGGGCAGCAGCGACAGACAAAATACCTAGATAGAACAACAGAGCACCAATCAGGCGGCGCCCCTGGAGCTCCGACCGCGCCTCGCCTTTGGCTTCTCCGAAGACTCATCGGCCTCGTTCTTGACAGAAGCCTTCTGTTCTCCACGCTTCCCTTTTGTGGCAACCTTCTTCGAGGACTCGGGGGTGGCTTCGGCTTCCCCTTCACTCTCCTCCTTTACTGCCTTTTTAGACCCGCGCTGAGCCTTCTTCGGACCTTTAGCCTCGATCTGCTCACTCTCCTTGTCCTTAATCTTGGATGTGCGTTTGCCCTTAGCAGTCGGCTGAGGCTTGGACTCCTCCCCGCTCTCCTCCTTGACTTTGGACGTGCGTCTGCCCTTAGCGGTCGACTTCTTCACCTCTGTCTCGGGCTCCGCAGCTTCCTCGTCGCTTTCCTCCTCCCTCTTGACTTTAGATGTGCGTTTGCCTTTCGGAGCTGTCTTCTTGGCAGGAGCCTCCTCATCGCTCTCGTCCTTCACCGCGGTTGTCTTCTTCTTGCCATTCGCAGTCTTTGCGCGCACAGGCTTTTCGTTCAGCTCCATTTCATCGTCTTCTTCGGCCTTGACTTGAGCGGCTCTCTTCTTGCCCTTCATGTTCTTGGCAGGCTTGGCATCAAGCTCCAATTCATCGTCACTCTCGTCCTTGACTAGGGCAGCCTTCTTCTTACCCTTTGCCGCCTTCACGGGCTTAGCCTCGGGCCCGGCGTCAACATCGCTCTCCTCCTTGACCTTGCCTCTTGCCGTAGTCTTCTTGGGCACTGTGACTTCATCTTCGGACTCGGCCTTGACAGCAGCCTTTCTGCCAGCCTTCTTAGGCTTTTTGGCAGCAGGTTCGGCTTCATCATTGTCGGCATCTGCCTTTCGGCCGCGCTTAGCCGGCGTCTTCTTCTTCGGAGAGCCTTCAACTTCATCCTGTCCATGCGTCAGTTACCACCTCATCCGTAGAAAAGAGATGGAACTCACTGCGTCGTCGTCCTCCCTCACCTTCGGCTTGCGCTTGTGGATGCCCTTCTGACCAAGCACGTTCATCTCGGGATCCTACTCTCTATTGT